>CAKKLC010000141.1:12264-23211 GCA_918559645.1 Ceratonova shasta | reverse complement strand
TAAAAACTTTGTAGATCCTGACACTGGAACAAATACACAAAGAGTGGAGAACATGTGGATGAGAGCTAAAAGAAGAGTTAAAACAGAATGTGAAACTAAAAAAGAACTAATGGATTATTATTTGATTGAGTTTATGTGGCGACAAAAATATGGAAATGACCCATGTAAAAATATTTTAGATCATATCAAAGAATTTTATCAATTCAGATTATAATCTTTTTTTTTAATCTAATATGTGATATAAAATATTATTTATAATTGTAATTATTTATTATAGTTATGTTAATGTTAGTTTTATTGGTTATTTTTTAATTTTTTTTTTGGGGGGATTTGCCGAAAAAGAACCAAAAATATAATTTAAATTATGTACTAAAACTATCTATTAACAAAAAAAATTGTTATCAATATAAGTGTAAACGAAGTTGAACGAGTTATTAAATAATAATTTATACATTGACAAATTCATTAATTTTAAGACAAAGCAGTTATAATTTTTTTCATAATAAAACTCCTGTTACAATAATTCTACCCTAATTTTTAATATACGCATGTGTCAATTTTATTTTTAAAAAAGATTTGTAGCTTAATATTTTAACATTTAATTATCATATTTAATCCTTATTATAGTTATTAATAATTTAATTAATTTTTAATCCGAAATATTTAAGGCGCCAAATAAATAAAAAGTTAAACCTGTTAAAATGTCCCAGTAATTAGGAATAACGATATTTAGGAAAACTAATGATTTAGAAATGAATCCTTTAGAAGTATGAATGTTTGAAATTGATTTAGGTTTATTGTCGTGTTAAACCGTTGGAGAACGAAACAGATGAAGAATGTATAATAATTGTAAATGACCAGGAAATTAAGCTGTTTCCTCCAGCAAATAAAGTAATTATTTTTAATAAAATAGGCTTTTGCTACTGGAACTAGGTCTGAAATAACTTCAAAGTACAAGAGGGTGTTCCAACAGGGAGAAAACCAAAAGATAATATTTGATCAAATTGGATTTCCTCTTGTAGAAAATCTTTTAAACGGAGAAAATGGTTTACTTTTTGCTTATGGAGTTACTGGATCGGGGAAAACGCATACTATTTCTGGTTCTTCTGTAAAGCCTGGCTTGATTCCAAGGACTCTTTGGGTCTTATTTTATTCTATTACAGGGTTACATCTTGAAAAGGGGAAAATTATAATTGATCATGATAATTCTATTCTTCCAAAACTAGGAGGAAAGGATTACAACAAGGATGTTGTTTTTTCGGAGTATTTTTTTACAAATATTAGGCTCTCTAACAAGGATATGGGTTGGGGATCTCATTGCGATTCGGAATCTACTCCAAAAGTTGATTCCAACTACAGTTATTCTGTATTTATTTCTTACATAGAAATATATAATGGAAAAGTTTATGATTTGTTATCATCTGGGGCAAGTTCTAATAAACAAAATCTCAAAGTGATGAAAGAATATAACTCTTCTAAGAGTATTTTTTCAGAATGTGAGTATGAATTTACAGACGCTAATGAGGCTTATGGTGCTTATCTAGCTGGAAAAAGGAAAAAACATCAAGAAAAAACGGATTTGAATTCTACTAGTAGCAGAGGTCATTCAATTTTTACTATTCGAATTGTCAAAATTTATGACGGGAACTATGCTTTGACTTGTGAGAAGATTCGCGATGCTGTGATAACGCAATTATCTATTTGCGATCTAGCAGGTTCTGAAAGGGTTCGTAGAACTAATAATGATGGGGCCAGATTGAAGGAATCTGGAATAATAAACTCCTCATTAATGGCTTTGCATAATTGCATGAGTGTTCTGAGGAAAAATCAGAAAATTAAAAAGGGACTTTCAAAATCACAACTTAAGATTGTACCCTATAGAGAAAACATAATAACTTCAATATTTAAAAATTATTTCGAGGGATATGGAAATGTAATTTAAAATTAATTTTTGGCTAGATAAAGATGCTTGTATGTCTCTCAACAATGTCGGACGAATATGAAGAAAATATTCATGTCATGAAGTTTTCTGAAAGCTCTCAAGAGGTTTTCGTAAAAAAGACACCTCAACCCAAATTTAATTCCACAGCTCAATCTTTTATTACAAGCAGCCAACTAAAAAATAAAGTTTTAGAGTTTGAAGTCGTTAAAACACATAGGGACCTTCCAGTTTGTCCCCCTTATCTTTTAAAAACTCCCAAGGATAATATTTTACAAAAATACGGGAAATACGTGGAAGAGTGTTACGGATATTTTGAACCTACGAGGCAAAAATTGCTTGAAACTCTTTTGATTTTGAAAAAAGAATTAAGAAATGAATTAAATGTACAATTTTAATTATTGATAGAAATTCAATCAAATGGATAAAACAACACTTAGTTATAAATCTCAAATTGATTATCTAACAGCTTCTCTCAAGTCAGTGAAGAATGACTTAGAAACATATAAAGAGAGAATGAATTCCAACGATGGAGACCTGGAATCGTTGAGAAAACAATTGGAGAGAGAAAAGCAACAATCTCATTATTATATGACTGAAAATAAGAGATTGAAATGTGATTTAGAAAAGGTTGAAATAGAGATGAAGCAAAAATATGAAAAATTGTTCCATGATCAGGTGAAAAGATATGCTCAAAGCATGGTAGGAAACGTTGAGAAAATTCGACAAATTCGTGATATTACTTCCAATAATGAAGGTTTGAAAAACAATAGAATAAATAAGGAAAACAACCCCAATTTTAAATAGTATTTTTTTGTTTTTGTTTAAAATACAAGATGATCATCATTCAACTATAAAATGATAAAAATTATGAATATAAAACTTTATTAAAATTTTGATGTTTTTTTTTAAATAACCTAACATTTATCAAATAGCTGCTTGTTTAATTTTTGTTATAATTAAATTTTCTATCGTGTTCAACATAATATAGATATCCAGATTTAGCTAATTTATACTATCATCTTTTATTATAGATGATGTTATAATTAATATCGTCTGTGGTTATAAAATTATTTTCTTACTAAAAACTTTCAAAAAATGATTTCTTTATGGTAGGGCAGATATTAGGATCTGAAATAGTAGGGAAAGTATTAATTTTATTCTTTTTATCATTATTATTATTCATATATAAATCTGTCATAATAAATTGTGAACTTGGTTTCGAATCCCGGAAAAAAAACTTAAAAACTGATTACGAATAAATGTAACAATAAGAGATGAATATTAGTGCATTGTAATTACATGATTTTCTGAACATTATTTTAGATTTCAATGTTAATAATTAAAAATGAATCATAGGAAAATTTAACCAATTAGATTTGCCAAATAAAATAATATTTATATTTTACGACAATTAAGAACCCTTTGAGTGTTGATTATGAATCTTAATGAAAAATAAGAATCAATAAAGAAATCTTTGTAAAATTACACTGTTGGATGATTTTATTGTTTATCAAATTAACAAAAAGATACTAGAATATAAATCGTATTTAAAATTTGTAGTAATAAATGCTATAATTATTTAAACTAAATTTAGAAGATATCGTTCGGGAGTACTTTGTGCCCCAAAAATGAATGAAAAAGTAGTTTAATTTATTTTTAATAATTCTAACATATTCCTAAAAGACTCATCTTTGTATGTATCGATAAACATAAAGAGATTAAGAAATCCGGGTCTATTTGGTTGTAAAACACCTCTCTGCGTTTTAATGTCTAATTTTAATTTGTTATTATAACTTTCTACATTATGTGTATGTATGCCTGTAGTAGGATCAACGAAGTTATATTTGTGTCAGTTTTGCGTGAACAAAGTTTTTGTCCTTAGCTAAAGAATTATATGCCTTCCATTCATTAGTCAGGATAGTTGTTCTTGGTCTAACAACTCTTTCAATAATTGGTATTATGACTTCTGCACTCCTATAAGGTACGATCTCAGCATACCGTGTTGCCGGTGAGGTACTGGTATCAACCATAGTTAACGTCCAATCAGGTTGTATAGATACCTACCTCTGTGCTACTTGACATTATGGTTTAGTTTTGTTTCGGAAATTTGAACAGTTTTGGCTGAATTTACAAGCCTGATAGGCTGTTTCAAGAAAAAAACATTGATTTTTTTTAATAATTTTTTGTTTGATTAATTGAATTGTCATGTTAAAGACACTTAAAAATTCTTGAATATTATTTTGTTTGGTTTATTTTTGAAGATAATAGATAATGTTTAAGGTCTTTTTGAACGTCAATGATCTACACTTAAAATAAGAGAAAAAAATTAAGATCTTAGGCTTGGTGGTGCATAGATTCACCATTTTCCTACATCCTATTCACTCCTATATTCCAGTTTTAAAAGGTGACAAAAGTCGTTTTAGTTTACAATATTGACACTTCATTCTATCATATTTCAGATTCTTTTCTAAAAGATATTGTAGTAGCTCACTTTTCTCCAATGAGTTTATAGATTCAAGAATATTTGACTTGTCGTTTTAGAAAATGCTTTTTTTTTAAAAAAATAAAATTTTAAAAAATAAGTACCCCTGATCCAGATTTAAAATTTATTACACATACACGATTGAATTTCCTATTTAAAAAATAATATAAATGTATTCTAAATTTTACCGAATTTAATATTAAATTTGGTTAAATTCGGCAAATAACGTGTTTTTGAACAAAAATAAAAATAAAAAAAATTGTATGGTTAAATTAGCACAAATACAATAATCACTCCAAACACAATGATAATCACGGAAAACTTTTGGATATCAAAATAACGGAATTTTATCTAGAAGCAAGTTTTGAAACACAAAATACGGAAAATGAATATATGGTGATTTTTAAATTGATCAAAAACCATTAAAACGTGTACAAAATATGAACTCAATTTATCAATGCCATAATTTAAGTATAAAGAATGCATGGAAAAGTATACTTGGGTGTGTAAACGCCCTTGAACTAATACATGTCAAATTAGAAAAAACAATTTTTCTAGTGAAAGTAAACTATATTTTAAAACAATAATACAAGTGCTTTATAAATAATTGAATGGTATAAAGCATTTTGAAATTAATTATGAATTGACGGTAGACAGAAATAGACTTAGAAATTGGTGTTCGTTAGTTCAAGAGTTGATGTTCAATTCAATGTAAAAACACAATTAAATAATCGGAGTAATAAATATTTATGATTCCTTAAAATTGTAGAAATTGAAGATAGTTTCTTTTCAAGGAAGAAATATAATAGAGGAAGGTTGCTTGAACAGGAATGGGTTTTGCTGGAATTGAAAGAAGGACCCGGAATGTATTTTTGATTCCAGTAAAAAACAGAAAAACTAATACAATAACATCAATAATTATTTCAAATGTCTTAACGGGAAGTCTAGTAATAACAAGCGAATAGTGACCATACAGAGCAGCACTATGTAATTTTTCAAATAAATCTCAAGAAACAAGTCATCATTCATTGAATTTTATAGACCCATACTGAACGGAAATTATATACACAAAATATTGAAGGGTTTTGATCAAAGTCAAAATATTTTATGAAGGAAAAAAAAGAATGAACAGGAATGTAAAATAGAGTTTTCAATTCAATTTTTGTGGAAAAATTCTATTGAAAACGCAGAGTCAATGTTTTGATGATTATGTTGAGGTTAAATGAATAAATGTTTTTATGGAATTTATTAATTTAGTTTTTACTTAAATATTTATAAATAATTGTTTTATTATTTTATTAATTTAACTAAATTTATATTAGTTTAAAATTTTTATATTTTCTAAAACAGGTTATTTTCAGCATCTACTAAAATTTATAATGTCATTTCCATTTCTAACCAAAACAGCATATTAATATAATAAACTTCAAATATTTGTTATTACTGGTTTTAACTATAGAAAATCTATTCGGAAAATGGAACGGAGTTATAAAATATTAAAATAGCCACATAATGCAGTAATTTTAAAATTAGATAAATATTTTGAGGACTTTAACGACCTCAAATCCAAAGCATGGTCTAGAGTTTCTTCTTAACTATTAAAAGAAATGTTGATTTTGGTTATAAAATAGAAGATTAATGGAATTTAGTTTAGTAATCAAAAAAAATGTATATGCCTAACAGGTCAATTAATAAATTACCTGATAATGATATAGTTTTATTAACAGAGTTAACTTAAATTTTAACCTTTTAATATCTAGTTCAACTCCCAAACTAGCAAGTTGAACAGAAGATATTATAAATTCATTAAAAATCACCAGAAAATTATTTAAAAAAAAAGGTAGTAATACACTTGGGATTCCTGTAAGTAGAAGTTTAAAAAAACTCGGAAATTTATTTAACTAAGTTAAAAATTAATTTATTATTTGAGTTTTATGCTTTCTAGTCATTTATTGTTTTTTTTAATATTTTGACCTATATTCGTAGCAACGTTCATAATTTTGTAGTACTATTTATTCATAAATCAATTATAGATAATGTTTTTAATTTTTGAGGAAATCTTAGGTTCCTTTTTATTATATAAAATTCAAACTTTTATTATTCATACAGATATAATAATATATTGCTTCATGATCAAAAATATTTCAAAACAATACTATATTATATTTTCTAATAAATTTGTAATCGAAGCCATAAAAACAATAAAAATACAGTCTACCTTTTTTTTCGGGGACAAATTTTGAAAGTGTCACATAAAAAATTGTGCCAAATCATCGAATCTTTTTAAATTTTAGAAAAATATTGTATAGTTCAATTTTTTTAAAAAAATTCCATATTTTCTTAAACTTTAAATCATAAAAAATGTTAAAATTAAAATTTTTTATAAAAAAATAATTCTTTTAGTCATATAGTAAACTATTTAAAATTTTCTACCTCTAAATTTAAAAAAAAATCATATTTGGTATTAAAATAATTTTTTCTAACTTTTATATTGGTTTAAATTACAATATTTTTAATTTTTTTCTTGAAAAAAACCTGTAAATTTTTTCAATGATTTGACTGTATTTATGGAATATAAATTTAATATTTAATTTTCCCAAATTTTTATTTTTACTTTACAATTTAGTTTTAAATATTTTAACTAATTCACAATTAAAACCATGGTCAAAAACTTCTTGATATTTTAATTTCGATATTTTATACTTAAAAAACTCAATATATTTAAAAATTTCTGATTATTATTTTTAGCAAATATTGTATTATATCTTCATCATTAAGTGTTTTCTTTGAAATTTAAACAAATTATGTTTCAATTTGATATAAATATTTTGATAATTTTAAAATCGAATTTCCCCATTAAATCTTTGTTTTAAAAATTCAAGCTTTTAATTCTATAAATTCTTGAATTGTGGGCTTGTCATAATTCATTTCATTATTTTTAATATTTTTTCCCAAAATCTCCATCAGCTACATTATTCTCATACCTAGTTTTACATTCTCCTTCTTCAAAATTTACGTTCTCATCTATTTCATCAAATTTAGATATTTCAATATCCTATTCACTTTCTTTTATCAATCCAGACTTTGCCTAACAGTTTTTAAAAATATTGGGATCAAGTTTACTCTAAATGTCAATTATCTATTCAATTGAATCTAAAATTGTAATACCTACTGGATTATATACATATTTTTTGTATAATGTGCTTCCTTTTATATCATCATATTCTATAATTTCACTAAGAGTAGAATTCAACATTATTTTACTATAATTTGTTTTGCAACTCTGTACTACACCCTGATCCAACGGCTGAATAATTAGAAATGTTTTGGGAGGCAAAAATAGAAGTTTATCATTTGACAATGAGGGTATATTGTGCGATCCAAAATTTGCACAAAACATTAGAAAAAATCTATTTTCTTTAATAATCATTTCATTAATTTTTAAAGGCAGTTTGAAAGAATTTTGTTGTAACCCAATCAGATAAATTGTATTCGTACATAATGTTAAAATCTCTTAGATGATTTTTATTAAACAATGGGCTTTTTTTTTCCCTATTATCATTATTGGTAGTTTCTTACCAATGAAGCTACATAGCATTAGTATACTAATTCTTTCTTTATTAACTTTTATTTTAATCTCAGCATTTAATTCATTTGTTTTCACGTACGATTAATTTGAAACCCGCCAGATATATAACACGGTCTCATCACAATTAAAAATGTTCCTACTTCCATATCCTATACATAAATTATAAAAATTTATCTAATAATTGTTTGCAACCTTAAAATTGCCTGATTTTTTTTCGGCCCAAAACTTATTTTATTTTTAATAACAAAGCTCTTTAACCAGCCCCACAAATCTTTAAAACCATCAATATTTTTTTTTTGCAATTATAAATCCGATTTCCCGCAAAACGTTGCCCATTATAAGAATTTTTAAATTACAATCCTTTTTATATTCTTGAACAACACAAAAATTAACTTCATTGAACCTATTAATATCTATAAGTTTTGTACCCAAAACACTTACTCTTTTACAATCATTCGACATATTTTAGTTTTTTTTTAATACTTTTGATAGTTGATTTTGAAGTTTTATATTATTTTGCGATACTCCTATAGCAAACTGTGTTCTTTGCATCATATATCAGCTAAATGGCAATGTCTTTTTATGCTGAAATGTTAGTCTACCTGTTTCTTCTTTAATATAATCGTTTCTTTTAGTTTTTGTCTTTTGATGTCTCACAAAAAATTCAATTTTAATCAAGCTAAAAATAGTTATAATAAAAAAAAAATTTTTAAAAGTGTCAAGGAAAATATTAATGTCCAACAAGTAAGTGTAATATAATGTCCCGGAAATAAATGTAGACTGTATCTATAAACTATATAGGAATTTTAAAGTTTTATTTATTATGAAAAAAATATTTAGGCTCCATTAATTTTAAACAACACCAAACTTTATAATTTAGAAATTATTAATAAGTATTTATACCCTTTACATAGATTTTTCTAATGATTTGATAAATAATCAGTTCTAATTATTTCTTCGATAGATATTGAGTCTAATTAATTTCGCCGTATTAAAAACCATTCAAAAATTTTATTATTTAACAATTCTACAAGAAATAATCATTTAAATCAATTAAAGAATTATAATTCTCAAATTATTGATAGAAATTAAAATTAAAATTCATATTTTTATTAATTATTAATGATGATTAATTTTATTACAAATAAAGTTATTTTTATTTGGAATTAGCAGTAAAACATATCCATATCAATAGATATTTCGATTAATGACGTTCACTAATTTTATAAACTCTATCATTCTTTATTTATTTTTTGAAGATACATTTTTACAAAACTTTTCCAAAATTTATTGAGAATCAATTGATTGCTACTCCTAGTAGTGTTAATGATAAGAGTTATTACCAACAGAATAGTGTAAAAACTTAATATTATTTCTAATTTCATAAATTTTTAAGAAAATAATGATAAAACTAACCTTGACATATTTATTTATTTGCAACATAATAAAAGATTTTGAAATTATATTATTACAAAAAAATGGAGTGTATAAGATATCTACTTAGGAAAAGTCAAAATTACATGTATTATAACATATTAAAGGTATATTAAATGATTTTTCATTTTGATAAGTTTAACGATTTAAATAACTTTTTAAAAATGATATTTTTGTCTTTAATAGTTCAAATCTACTATAGTGTAAATATCTAACGATTTTATGTTTCAATTTTGTCTTAAAATCATATTAAACGGACAATAAAAATCCAATTAATTTTTTTTCTGGAATGGTACACATTTTTTAAAATTTAGTGACTGAATTTTTGGATTGATAAGTATTGTATAAATGTTTATATTGAAATCTTTGTTTTCTAAAAATGATTCTCAAACAAAATTTTATAGCTGCATAGATTTTACATTGATATACTCTAATTTATCTATTTATTAAAATAAAATCACTTTAATTACAGATCAAGTTTTGATTACACTAGTTTCTATATAAAATTTAAAGTTTAATTAATTTGAAATAGTATATGAATTATTTGGTAAAATGTTAGTAATTGAGGTACTGACATTTTTTGTTTATTTCAAAAAATTAGAAAAACTGACATCAACTACATCTTATAACTTACGTAATAATGTATTAAATTCAAAATATTTTAGAAAAAATGAATAAGATCAAATTTAGATTCTATTATTAATTATGAGAAGGCTACAGTTTTTTGAAGACTTTTTAAATACCTTTATACTATCAGAAGTATAAAATTTAAATAAAATTATTTATATCTTAAAACTATTAATATTTTTATTGGTCCATGAAAATAATAAATTGATAAATCTTAAAAAGGGTAAAATAATATTTATTAATAATTAAATAAAATATTATTTTTGTTATATTTCCATGTTTCTTATTTCACTTTATACTTAACAATGATTATAATATTGATTCAAAATATTTAATTAGATCTTTATGATATAAAATTTTGAAATTATATAATAAAATGTAATTGATAAATAATTTCACTTTATACTTAACAATGATTATAATATTAACTCAAAATATTTAATTAGATTTTTATGATATCAATTTTTTGAATTTTATAATAACATTTAATTGATAAATATTTTAATTTTAAATTTAAAAATGATTATAATATTCCAACAAAATATTTGGTTAGAACTAATTGATATAAATTTTTTGATATTTTTTGCAGATTTTTGGTCACTTTTACGAAGATGAAAAGAAAGGTTTAATATATAGTTTTATTGATGTATTTATATTACAGATATATCTTTTTTAGATTTATAATTTAAGAACTTATACAATATATTATAGGTTAAAAGTTTGTTTATTATCATTTTTTATAAAACTTAAAATTAGGATTTTCATAACCATTTTTTGCAATAGAAGGTAATAATTATTTCATTTGATTGCATCCATTAGGTATTTTACTTTTAAAATTAAGTTTAAATCATTAAGATCAGAGGTGTCAAAACT
>CAKKLC010000138.1:19334-33969 GCA_918559645.1 Ceratonova shasta | reverse complement strand
TCAGATGCAGAATGGATTTGGAAATTAGCAATTTTTGCAGATATAGTGACACACGTAAATAACTTGAATTTAAAGCTGCAAGGAAAAAACAATTTAATTTGTGATTTATTCGAGCAAATCAAAGCATTCAGAATCAAGGTTATATTGCTCAAAAATCACATTAATAATCGTAATTTTTCACATTTTACGTGCTGTGAAAAATTTAGTACGGAAACTGACGCAATATTTTCAACCTTTTTTGCAGTAAAAGTAATCGCAGATTAAAAACCACAATTTCAAACCCGTTTTTCTGATTTTGACCTTAACTCAAGGGAAATTAGTCTCTTTCAAAATCCATATGAATGCAACGTTAATGATGTTTCAAGCCAGTTTCAAATGGAAATAATTGATCTTCAAGCTAGCGATCAAATCAAGAGCAAATATAAGGAAGGAAATCTAATCGATTTTTACAAATTTTTGGACGCAAAAGAGTTTCCTAATTAAAAGCCATTGGCTAGTAAATATATTTCTTTTTATGGCACTACATACGTGTGCGAACAAAAATTTTCTAGGATGAAACATCTCAAATCCAAGTAAAGGACAAATTTATCGGATGAACATTTGCAATCATTGCTAATTATTGGCGTTTCAGATATAAATCCAAACTTTGAAAAAAACTCCTTGGGAAAAATCCCAGTTCCACCATTTTATTAAAGGTTACCTGAATTTTTTTTATTGTATATTTA
This sequence comes from Ceratonova shasta, assembly GCA_918559645.1. Classification (NCBI taxonomy): domain Eukaryota; kingdom Metazoa; phylum Cnidaria; class Myxozoa; order Bivalvulida; family Ceratomyxidae; genus Ceratonova; species Ceratonova shasta. Next base: position 33,244 of record CAKKLC010000138.1, on the reverse strand, counting down.
ATAAACGTTTATATATCATTTTCGGAGCCGTAATTTACTATAAAAATATTCAAGCTACCTTTCTTAAAATTTTTTTATAACTTAACAATGTACAATGCTTGGCCCCCACTGACGAATTAAATAGCCAAAATGGCCTGCAAATTAAAAAGTTTGGACACCTCTGATTTAGAATTTTATATCAACATTATAAATAAAAGAGGTGTTTAAAAAATTGTTATTGGCTTTGCATTAAAATTTAATGGGAGATATTTAATAATGTACCAAACTAAACTCTAAATCCGTTTTATTCGATACCTATAATTTAATAATTTGATTTGTCTTTTTTTTACAATTTAGAAACCAAATCAAATAATCTGTTTACAGCGTTTTACTGATTTTTTTGTGCACCATTTTAACTTCAGTTTGTATAAACACACTTAATTAGTTTCTCTCCTCAGTAATATTCATCTAGAAATTCCGTATATAACTTTGTCAATATAATTTTTCTGTAAAAATTTAGTGAATTAATTTTTAATTTTATATAAAAAAAAAAGTCAACTTCCAAATGTTTGTAAAATATTGGAAATTAAACATTGAAGTGTAGATTGAAAAGGAAGTTGTATAAACAATAATCTAATATACCTATAATGGCAAATATTAATTCTAATAATTCTAATTTTTCCAAAGTGTTATGACCAAAATGGTCGTCGAAAGTGATTATTATGAAATGTGACACATGGTTCTTAAAGAAAATCAATTTTTTATAGTTTATAATCAATATATCCACAACATGTAACAGCTTATTTACTACACAAATGAACATTACTGTCCAAATAAAACACTACTAATAAGTTATGAAAATTGTTACATAAAACGCTTCAAACACTAGAGCATTAAATATAACCCAAAGCAACATTAAACTTTAAATATAAGTAAGTCCAAATTGTTCTCTACAACATCGTTTATCGAGAACGGCATATATTTAACGGCTCGATACATCTAATAGAGCCATAGCTGTTCTTTCGTTCATCCAATAATTGGATAGGCTCTCATTATATGTCCTAGCACCAGTATTTTACATTTATACAATATCACCTCTACCAATAAACTACACTGTCAGAGATCAAAATCGCCACTTGCCAGTGGTTCTTGGAAGAGAAATTATGTTATTATGGAGATATATAATTGAATATTAATTATAAAAATAATTTTTTTTATAGTAATTTAGATTTTTATAGTATATAAGATGTATGCTGTGGATTTGTCGAATATTAACTATAAAAATAAGTTTTTTTATAGTAATGTTGATTTTGATAGTATATAAGATGTATGTTGTGGATTTATTAAATTTTAGCTATAAAAATAAGTTTTTTTTATAGTAATGTTGATTTTGATTGTATATAAGATGTATCTTGTGGATTTATCGAATTTTAACTATAAAAATAAGTTTTTTTTATAGCAATGTTGATATTGATAGTATATAAGATGTATGTTGTGGATTTATTGAATATTAACTATAAAATAAGTTTTTTTATAGTAATGTTGATTTTGATAGTATATAAGATGTATGTTGTGGATTTATTGAATATTAACTATAAAAATAAGTTTTTTTTATAGTAATGTTGATTTTGATTGTATATAAGATGTATAATGTGGATTTATTGAATATTAACTATAAAAATAAGTTTTTTTATAGTAATGTTGATTTTGATAGTATATAAGATGTATCTTGTGGATTTATCGAATATTAACTATAAAAATAAGTTTTTTTATAGTAATGTTGATTTTGATAGTATATAAGATGTATGTTGTGGATTTATTGAATATTAACTATAAAAATAAGTTTTTTTATAGTAATGTTGATTTTGATAGTATATAAGATGTATGTTGTGGATTTATTGAATTTTAACTATAAAAATAAAGTTTTTATTTGGAGAGTAATTTTCATTTGGGTAGTATACAAGATGTTGTATGTTGTGAATATTTTGAATATTAAGTATGACAATAAAGTTTTTATTTGAAGAATAATATGTTAATTTGGATAGTATATAAGATGTATGTTGTGGATATATTGAATATTAACTATGAAAATAAAGTTTTCACTATAAATATTATTAATTTTAACTTTAAAAAATAAAGTTTCTTTAAAGAATACTTCTTAAGATTTCATAATAAACAAATTTTGGCGACTTTTAAGCCATATATTCGTTTCCACAATTATCCTTTGCCATAATTTGATTTGAAAAAGTTTTAAATATTACAATGGATATCAACAATTGACCTTTTATTATATTTAAGATTATAATAGTTATTATTAAATGGCAAGTTTCCATTTATGTTGTGAATGTCAAATATTTCAAAATTAAAAAAATATAAGTAGATGGATAAACTAAAAAGATGAAGCTACTTGGCTAAAATAAATATTTTTTTAAATTTAAAAATCAATGAAAGAAATACAATATATAGAATAAATCTAATTCAACTAAATATAGAATTTGAACCATAGAGTTTTAAAAAGGGAGTTGTAGATAAAATTTTTTATTTGTATAATTTAATATCCTTTTATTTGGTCATTGTATATATATTGAAATATTATGAATATTTTAAATTTAAAACATATTTCTTTATGAAATTGGCAAGCAATTTTTGAAGAAAACTGAACTATATGTAATCATTTTAATATATGGGTTTAGGATCAAAATCAAAATTAATAATTGAGACAAAAATGAAATATTTTTTTAAAATTAAATTATCTAATTCCAACCTTTTATATAGCTTAGAATTTTACAGTAAAAAGAATTACAATGTTCAAGCATAAATTATCTAATTTCTTAATGATTAATCTTTACAATTGAGTTTCATTACTCTCTATTATACTAATTACAGCACTTTTTCAAACAGAATATACATTTTTAATAGGATTAGAAAAAAGATAATATGTAGGTAGATATTGTAATAAATAAAGAGGAACTTTTTCATCTTCATTTAATCTTTGTAGTGATAAATCCTCGCACTATCCAGTACAAAATTTGTGGTTCATGTCAGTTATAGCGCATTTTATTTTTTAAAAAAAAAATACTCAAAATGTAAAGTAAAAAGAGCTCAGAGAGGATTATATAAGAACATAGACTTATGTCAAATGATGACGTAATGGATTTCACAAAAAAAGAAAATTTTTTAAAACAGGTTATAACAAATCATTTTATCCAGATTGAGTTTCTTGCTGAAGCAAGACTCATACAAAATGAAATGATATTTCTGGATGCATGCCTTTAAGTAAACTTGTATATAAGGTTGGTAAAGATGTTTCTTTTGGGCATGTAGTAACCCATGTAAAATATCTAACACAGGGTACGCTTAAATAGTTTCTTTAAGGGATCTAAAATTGATTTTAAAACCATTTTTATGATCCCGTATTAATGTTTTAAAGGACTTACCTATGTCAATATAGCTTACGAACTGCGAATAATACAGGAAAACAGTTACCGACTATTGCAGTGTTATTCGTGAAGTTATATGCGAATTTATCTGTGATATTAATAAAAGATTAGGAGACTTAAACCCTGAAAAATCCCAAAAAATTATAAAGATCGATGAAAGTCTCATTTTCAAGCCAAAATATATGCCATCAAGACTAATTAATGGGCAGTGATTTATAGCTGGAGTTGAAAAGGTACTAAAAAAACAGAATCATGCGGTTCTTTCCCCTTTAAAAACAAGTGAGTTCCCCCTCCCTTGAAAGAAAGTGTGACAGAATAAAGCTTTCAAAATAATGTAAAATTTTATTTTTAATTATAAAAATGAATCAGAACAATTACCTTTTAAAAATTTTATCTAATCTTATTATCTTTAAACATCCACTATTTCAAGTAGCTCGTCAAAGCATAACCAAAAACACCTTTTATTTTTTGCATCCTAATTTAGATTTAGCTCAATAAATTTCAATATTTTTTGTGTGAACTAGTGTTACGGAATCAATAAACTAATACTATGGTTTTCCGTAAAGTGTTCAAAACCAATTCTTGAAAAATTTGTATAGGCTCGCCGCTGATTGCTTACAATTACACTTCCCGGTCTACAAACAATTTGTAAAATTGGTAGCAATGTTGCTGCACTTATATTATCAACAAAATTTAAAAATAATTTTAAAGGTTTATAACACGAGTTATCAATATCAAAAACCCATTTTTCCGATAAAGAAGCTCTTCCTTGATGGTATTTTGGGTTGCAAACAAATAGATTTTCATCAATTTGTCATTGAAACCTTTTCCTCCAAGAAGAATGGGACGTCTTTAAAAATACCTATCAAAATTTTCTTTTAACTTTGTAAAGATCTTTTGAATTAAATCTTTATATACAGGTATTTATTGAACCATTTCATGTTGCGTACAATCACACATTCATTTCCAAAGAATGATTGGAAAAATCTAAAATCAATTTTTTAAGTCATAAAGAAACGAGCTAACTCGCAAACTTGTGTATTTTTTGTAACTGGTACATGTTTTTTCCAAAAAACTCCATGCATACTTGTCACAATTTCGTGAATAACTCCTTTGATATAAAAAATTGTTGCACACAGAAAAACTATGAACTGACTTCAAAGATTCAATTTCCCAAAGCAATTTTATTTGATAGTTTGGCGTAGCAGACATGAACGGGAGAATATTTGTGTTGATAGTATGTGCTCTGCATGGGTTTGAATTTTTTTTTATTTTATTAATTTTGATAATGGATTATTTACTCGGAGGGAAAAAAACCCAATGATGCAAAAACCTTTATAGTCCCAGATGAAAATTGCAATATAGATACAATTATGATCGTGATATCCAAAAATATGATTCCTGTCACAACAATTTATACAGATAATTGAAGGGCGTACGGAAACACCCTTTTAAGACCATCAATTTGGATATGAAACGGTAAATCACACCTACAACTTTGTAAATCCAGAAAATCCTGCAATATAAATGCAAATATAGAGGGTTTGTGGTATAGATTAAAAGCTTTCCTAAGTGAACACAAAGATATTAGACGATAGCAGCATCATAAATTTCTACTTATGTTTTCGTGGCAGTATAAAATAGAACAGAAGAAATGTTTTAATATTTTTATAACCTTAATAAATTATTATTGTTAAATTTTTGGCTGTGGTTTTTTTTAAATAAAATGCACTATAAAAAATAAAATGTGCTTCAACTGGCATGAACCAAATTTTTATTCTATGATTTAATATTGACATTATTCATTGATAAATTTAAAGGGATTTTTAGTTTTCTTTATTGACAGCTATTTCATAATTCATATTCTAAATCATAGCATAATTTTTCATGGTTGCAAAATTGTATATGTGTTTAGTTTTTGCTGTTAACATAGAAGGATAAACAGATATTTCTTTGGACTTTTTTCCTCTATTTAGACGTGTAAAAACTGCAACCCAAATTTTTTAAAAGAAATATAAATTTTTTGTTATCACCATCAACCCCTAAAGACGGTAATCACCTGAATACGCAATTCTTAGCCCAATAGATTAAACACAATTTCTTTACTCATTTATCAAAGTTACATGTTTAAATCTGTAATGATTTTGTTTTAGGGCACAATATTGACACTGATATGTCAATATTAAATTCACCTTTGATCCATTATGAAATATTATTTTACTTATTAATACATTCTTTTATCAAAATAACTTTGTAATTCTCCTTAGTATTCAAATACAGTTTTATACGTCTCACTCCATTTATTTTTATAGGAAACCCAAGATATGTTTTAAAGTATCTTTTTATTATACTATAAATAATTTTGCAATTTTTCTAATACATTGAGGCAATTTTAGAAACTAAATAACTTTCCAATGAGTTGGCAATTATGAATTCTTCGTCATCACAGCAAATTTTTAGTTTCTTGGGATATGGTATTTCTAAATTTTCTTGAACATTTTATGTAATTGCCTGTTCTAAAACAATAATTATTTGTAAAGCATTTTATTAAATGATATAAACGATCTTAATCAAATCAAGTTTCTTAATTGAAAGCATACTAACATAATTAGCATCAGTATTTAAAATTTGAATGAGTTTGAGATAATATTAAATAATAATATATTTAAATGAAATTTATGATATTGATAAAGAAATCCAATATATAAGTATTTAAATCATTTCATCTTATCTGGTTCAAAATCATATAAAAATAATTATATTTAATTTGTTGTTCAAATGAATTGAAAAATTATTAAACCTTAAAAGATATTACAGAAGAAGATTTGACAGAAGTTATTTGTATGATTGATGAATTTGTCTTTTCCAAGAGAAAACTTGACAAAAGTTTCGTTAGATCAAAACCCCCCAACGAAAATTAAAATTTTTTTAAATATTAACCCCTAATTGGAATATTTTAGAAGTCAGATGTAGTCAAATTCTTGTATTTAGTGGCTGTTTGTATAATATTATTAAGAAAACGAAAAGGCAGTAAGATGGCGCTGCACAGACAGAAAATGTATAGGATTTGTTCTAATAGTTAATGAAACCCTTGCCGCCATTAAAGAGGGAAAACACAATTATATGTCTAATGAAGGTGAAATTTCTGCTTTGGTCGCAGGAAAGAAAATTATTGATTGATGTAGGAGAACTAATAATAGATTTACTTCTATTTTTACATCTGAATCTTCGAAATTAGACAATTCTAGTTTTTCTGAGCAACCTCATTTTAAAAGTCTCAGAGATTATGGAGGAAAGCTTAGAATTAAAGAGATGATTACATTACTAGTTCCAATATTGATAATTCCTTATCTTTACAGTAAAATCTGGATGGTAAGCAATTATTACATTTTGATTTTAGAGTTACTTCTCAAAATAGACAGGTTGTATTTTTTTCTGAAGATTTTACCACAAATATAAAGGATCTAAAGTTCATTGTTATTGATGGTACATTTAGGTCATCTTGCTGTAAATTTTATCAGCTTTTAATATCCAGAGATTGATGTATGGAAAATTCATTCCAATTGTTTTTATCATACTTCAAAGAAAAACACAAGAGATTTATCGAAAAGTTCTCTTCTACTTTAGGGAAAAAAGTCATTTTACGTCCTTACATTGCTATTACAGATTTTGAAAGATCACTGATGAACTCTTCTATCTTTTTAAATAAATCGATAAGATATCATGTTTGTCTTTTCCGTTATGAACTGCATTTGGAGAAAGATACAAAATTCTGGGCTTTCTTATGCATATAAAAAGAATGAAAGCCTTTAAAAAGCTTACAAATTCTTTTTAAATTTGCATTATTTTAAAGCATCTAGAGTAGCTGAAGCATTTGAGTATGTGAAAATCTCTATACACAAACTTGAAAACTTAAATATATTTTCTGATTTTTTTGAGTATTTTGAAAGAACTTTTTTTGGTAAAGAAAATGAATATTTTTTTTTAAATTAAATGTTGGAATGTCCTTACCATGATCAAACACTATATTTCTACCATCATAAATTCACTCGAAGGTTTGCAAAGAGGTTTCAATAGTCTTGTAAACACTAAAAATCTGAATTTAGGTAGATTTATTGACACATTGAGACAAGAGACTGAGAAATCAAGACATAAGATTGCAAGATATAATAATTTGAATTTTGATATTCAAAGGACAAACCACATAAAAATAGAACAACTTAAATTGTATTTTCAAATTGACAAACGTTATACAATAAAAAAAATATTTGAATTTCTTGACAATATCAATCAGTGGCATTTTAAGATTATATTTCTTTTAAAAAATTTTATATTTACTATGTTCTTTTTAAGTTATCACATTAAAACGTGTTGGTGAGTTTCTGACAAGCATATTTATATTACCAAACAGGTCTTAAATGGTTGCAGTAATCAAAACTGGTTGATTAAACTGCTCACAATTTTTAGGAACCAAACGTTTCATTGGACTAGTTTATTTTACATATATTATTTTCCTATGCATTTATTATAAGTTTTCAAGATTTAATAAGATTTCATGTTCAATAGAAAAATATTAGATTATCTACATAGATGGAATTAATTTTAGTTTCATTTAGATTATAATATATGAAATTTGGGAAAAATTTTTCTTATTATATATATATACAAATTTTCCTATTTTTTTCTTTAAATTAATCAGTTAAATACTTAAAATTTAGTAATTAAATAATCCATTATGATGTATAGATAATTGTTTCTTAGAATTAGTTAAGTCTTACAATAACAGATATTATTTTTCGTATAAAATAATTTGTTTAAAAGCCAGATAAAGCAATTGATTTATTAGGATTAGATAGAATTTATATCAACTAATAGATCAACAATTAGTCTGTTTCATAACTAAGGTTCAATAAAGATATTTCTTTCATACAAAAATAATGCGATTTAGTAAAAAAAAAAAATTTTAAATAATTTTGTTAAAATAATATATTTTAATTAATTGTCATAGAATGAAAATAAAAGTTGATACACGATGGTTTACAAATTAAAATCTACATTTTATTTTAATTCTATTTAGTTGAATAATTGCTTAATTTCATCATACTAAATACATTTAAAAAAATATAGATATATATATATGTAATAAAATTTATGTCCTGGACTATTTATACTTAAAAATCTTTAGTTTATTATTAAATGATTACAAATGGTGATAAATGTCTGTTTATTTGGTTACAATAAATTTGAAAATATGAAGCCTTTTTTATTGATAAATTTCATCATAATAAGTTAATTAAGGTCCTTACTATTCCCATATATAACTTGAAAATACCAGAATGAAGCGTACTCTTCGATATAAAAATTAAAATGAAGTGAAATAAAAATTAATAACTTTGAGTAAATAATCTTTAAAGAACATCTTTTAAAGAAATCATTCAAATTTATTTTAATTGATTATTTATATTCAATTTTTTAATTCTAAATTTGATGTATTTTTCCATAAATAATTCCATATTTTAAGTATGTAATATCGATAGAGTGTTAAATGCTTTCCACTTATTGCTAATACTTATTGTTTTTGATCTACAAATTTTAAGTTTCTCAGAAATAAGTAAAGCAATATAGCTTTTTTTTACAGTTTTACTATAAATTCATAAGGAAATTTGATTTTGGTTATATCTTAAACCTATGAGTCTTTTTCTAGGATCTTTTGTGTAATTATTTTGTTCTTGTTGGCTCAAAATTTTATCAAAATGGCAAAATTTACTAATGATTAACAAAAAATGAATTATATACCTTTTTAAAATATTGATTTAACAATTAACTTTATTCAAAATATTTCTCCTAATTCATTTCACCAGGGATTTTTCGCAAGGCTTCAAAAATCTGCTAAAATTCTAAAAGAAGGAACTTTTTCATATGAAATTATTTTTTTTTCAAAAATGTAATGTTATATCGTTTGAAGTCTGTGTATAAATAAATTGTTTGATAGATTATAAAAACACGTTTTTGATAAAAATTAAAATATCTATAATATTAAATTAACACAATTTATAAACTTAAGAAAATAATTTTTTTAATGAAAATTATTTATTGAAAGTTCCATTTTAATATTGTAATCAATGTATTAAGTCTTTTGTTTTCAATAGGTTACTTGGAAATAAACTGAATAAGATATTAAGATTGTCTTTCTTGAGAAATTCCTTGTTTTCTACAAATAAAAACTTTGATCTCGACCATAAACTCTCGATGTTTTGTGTATGAACGATATTATTAGTAGAATCTACAAAATGTAATGAGTTATTAATTCTCTCATGAAGTATATCAATAAAAAATGCTAACGCAACAGAGTAATTGCGCCATTCTTATGTTATTACTATACTTCCTGGTAAAACGTGCTCTGAAATTACACGTATCATGGAATTGGTATTATAATTTAATACAGGAACAATAAAACAATTAAGGGACGCACTTTATATCCCCTAACATACCGTTATTAAACCTTAACACGCCCTCGATTGTATTTCCGTTTTGAAAATAGACTTTCATATATTTCAACAATTTTTCGTTTTCCATCAATGTTTAAACCTCCCAAGCGATTTACATTTTCAACAATAAAATTAAAAATTGATTCACATACCTAATCCGCCCATTCACTCGCTGTATATCTATATATGCCTAATTCGTAGGTAATATCAATAAAACCATCACCATTTAAATATTTATACGTGATTTTAAAAATTGTTTTAAATTTAACTTGCTTTTAAAAAATGAGAATTTTTCCGGATGGAACACGAATATGTGCATGGCCTTTATCAATCCCAGTTGTATCCATTAATATTGTTTTTATTACGTATAAGTGATAGAGAGGTTGGAACAATACTGAGGGGACATAAATTTTTGTTTGGTATTAGAGAAGCTGGGGCTAAAAAAAGTCAAAGATGAAAATTCAGACAATAAAACATTATCAATTTACGCTTCGTTAAAAGATAGTTCGAATATTTGTTGCTTGATGTAGATTCTTCTGTATCAATTATTTTTAGTGTTGAAATATGAATCATGAATAAAATTTGGAATTTTTTCTATATATTTTAATTTTTTTTTATAAATGTGTGATTTTTTACATAGAACAATTGTTTTAATAGTACAAAAATGATGGTAGCTCAAAGATTTTTCTAAGAATATCAATATTTTTATAATAAACAGAATTTTTTTATTTGCATATTCTGACAAATAAAACATGGCTTATATATTAAGACAAAATTAACAAACGGAATATTTTAAACCTGTATGAATTATAATTGATGCAAAAAAATTTCTTTCCCGTTAATTTTTTTCTTAATAATTTTATTCACAATAATTTAAAGATTTATTTTATTATCATTTTTAGTTACATGTAACATTCAATTTATTCAGAATTCTTATATCTGTTTTAAAGAATTAAAGGTTTTTGAATCATTTAAGTTGACAACAAATAAAAATTAAAATATAACAAGTATTCATATTTTTAACTAACGAGTACATTGAATTATTTGTTTTTAAAAGATTTAAGTTACAAAAAAATAGATTTGTCCATCTATTTGTATTTTTTATAGTAATTTATGCAAAAAATTATATTTTTGATTTAAAATTTTAATCTTGATGTTAAAAATTTATTTACTAATAATTACTTGAAAAAATGATAACATATATTGGAAAACATTTTTTCATGTTTAAAAAATGATTTATATGGTACAATCAACCATATCTTTACAATATTACCAAAAGAATCTTATTAAAATATTGATATGTAGGCAGTGTATGACAATTTCAAAATTTTATAAATCAAATATATTAAATAAAGTATATTATAATCATAGTATTTTTTAAATAATAATACTATATAAATAGAAGCACCATAATAAGCATCATTTTCAAATAATAATAAAATTTTTTTGTTCATTATAAATTTATGTAAAAAATAATGTTGTGTTTTAATAATTTATCTGCAGAGATCTTTAAATATTATACACATAAATCAAATAGAGGTCTTGTAATTTGAAAAAAAATTCCAAAAGGAAGATTAATTAATAGAAAATTTGGTATAATATAATTATCTAAAGATTCATATAGAATGTCAAAAAAAGCGCTTCTAATTGTATAAAATGCTAATAGTTTGTCTTCTCAGTATTGCTTCAATAACTTAAAGAATAATCATAGTTAAAATTATGTGAAATATGTAACCTTGATATATGTAAGTTAACATTTTTTGTTACGTAAAAATGAAAAATTTGGAGCCTTTTTTATTAGATCTAAGCTAAAAAATTAAAATAATGGAAATTTTTTTTTATTCTTAAGGAGAAAAATAAAGGGTAAAATTTATGAAAGTGTTCAAATTTATAATTAAGAGTTTTTTTAGTAATTTTATTGTATTACATTCAATAAACGCATACTATTCAAATGGAAAATTTTTATTAAAAATTTTTTTATAATAAAAATAAAATTTATATTTAATCAAGTTTTTTCAGAAAGTACATAATTTCAAAATTTTCTAATAATATCAATATATTTTCTATTATAAAAATAAAATGTATATTTAATCAACTTATTTCAGAAAGTACATGATTTTAAAATTTTCTAATAATATCAATATATTTTCTATTATAAAAATAAAATGTATATTTTATCAAGTTTTTTCAGAAAGTACATAATTTTAAAATTTTCTAATAATATCAATATATTTTCTATTATAAAAATAAAATGTATATTTTATCAAGTTATTTCAGAAAGTACATAATTTTAAAATTTTCTAATAATATCAATATATTTTCTATTATAAAAATAAAATGTATATTTTATCAAGTTATTTCAGAAAGTACACAATTTGAAAATTTTCTAATAATATCAATATATTTTCTATTATAAAAATAAAATGTATATTTTATCAAGTTATTTCAGAAAGTACATAATTTGAAAATTTTCTAATAATATCAATATATTTTCTATTATAAAAATAAAATGTATATTTTATCAAGTTATTTCAGAAAGCACATAATTTAAAAATTTTCTAATAATGTCAATATATTTTCTATTATAAAAATAAAATGTATATTTTATCAAGTTATTACAGAAAGCACATAATTTTAAAATTTTCTAATAATGTCAATATATTTTCTATTATAAAAATAAAATGTATATTTTATCATATTATTCAAAATAATTTAAAAAAGTGCATATTTTTCCAATTTTTCATTAAAACCTTTAAATAATATTAATATATTTTTTATTTACCCTAAAATCTCGTATATAAGTCACAACTTATACGAAAAAAAGTTGATTTTATTTTTAAAAAGTTTGGTGCGGCATATAAATGAGATCAGACGAAAATATTTTTGTAAATCATAAATAAAAATAGAATAGAAAAGTTTAATTAAATACATCAAAAAAGACATAAAATTCAGCCGTATAATCTGAATCGCAAACATTTTTAAAACTTGCGGAACCGGAAATTTTATTAATGATTTTATTGTCAGCACCAGCAATATAATTGTGTTCCTAATTAATAATACCTGACCGTATAAATAAGTTTTTAATACAGGTTTCTGACACTTTATCCCAAGCCTCTTTTATCCAACAGCAAATTTTACTATAGGATGCTCGCTTGATTTACCCTTCTCTTGTGTATTTATTCTGCCTAGTCGCCATCCAGGTATTTTATTTCCCCCTCAGCTTAGATTTAACTGAACGATTCACAGTAAGATCCAAAGGCTGCAACAGCCTTGTCAATCCTCCAGGAATTACAACCAGAATTTCCCTTCCACCTAACTTTTTTCTTGAATTCTTTTGTTAGTTGCGCCGCTGCAGAATCCAAAACTAGCAGGGAGTTGCTTATAATGGAAGCTCCACATCTTCTGTTCCAAATTTTATCTATACATTCGATTATTATTTTTGTGTCTACATATCCTTTAGAATTCCCTTTGACTATGATTCTAATAGCAAAACAGTCATCCTTGGGCAACGTTTTTCTATTAAAAATTACCGTTGGGGAAGTTTTTCCCCATCTTCGGTAACGCACAACACAACTGTAAAATTTACTTCTCGTGCCCAGTGGTCGTAATCCTCACATTATGTGTTCCTCTTATGTCTACTGTATGGTTACTGGGCATGTTAAAGCTTACTGGCACTTCGTCCATTTTCTAACATGAAGATCATCAATTCCACTTTTGATATCTGCACAGTATTGTTCAAACCTAACTGTTTTTGATTCACAATCCTTAGATAATATTTGGTCCACTGAAGTTTTGGCTCTTAATGTCAGTTCCCGTCGCCTCATGAAATTTTCACACCAACACGAACTTGCCTTAATATAACTTGGCCTTGTTTAGATTCAGTTTTTTGGAAAGGATTCGGGCTTGTCTACGTATCGATATAGTCGATACACTAAAATCCTTCTATCGTTGCCATATAATTCAATCTGCCATATCACCCTCCAACTCCTGCCAAAACAGCTTT
>CAKKLC010000137.1:58537-82695 GCA_918559645.1 Ceratonova shasta | reverse complement strand
GCGTTTATCCGGGGCGGCGTTTATTTCATTCGACTTTGAGTTAGTGCGGCGTTTATTCGAGGGCGGCGTTTATCCGAGGAAATACGGTATTTCTATATTTTTTTAAAGGGCCCCATATTGCTTTCATTTTATTAGTATGAAAACCATTTTGATTTACAAATTCTTTTTCATGGACTACAATATCATGTTCATAACCTTCTATATTTAAATACAGTATCTTTTCCACTAATCAGGAACAATAAAAGAATCTATTTTAACATTTTCTTTTATTAAATTTATTAATTTTTTTTTGTTTCTAACTTCGGTTAAGCACATAAATACATTATTATTCTCATCCACCCCTCCAACAACCCAAATTTGTTTATTTACTAAAATCCTTTCACGATCATATTTTCTTTTTGCTATTTTTGATTCATCAATTTGTACCACAATTTCAGCTCCACCTATTTTTTCTTTTAATAAATTAATATTTTCCATAATAATTTCTCTTAGATAATTTTCCCATTCAACAATGGTATGGTCTGAATTTATTTTCAATTGATTTTTAGTGTCTTCTTGATTTATGTATATATTAAAAACTTCAAAATATAATAGACCATATTTGATACAAAGCTATATGGGAATTTTCAAAAAAAGTTCAATTTCTAATAGATAGTCTATTTTTACATTTTAAAAAGCTAAATGGGAATCTTCAAAAAAAGTTCAATTTCTAATAGATAGTCTTTTTTTACATTTTATAAAGCTAAATGGGAATCTTCAAAAAAAGTTCAATTTCTAATATAGTCTTTTTTTACATTTTATATAGCTTAATGGAAATCTTCAAAAAAAGTTCCATTTCTAATAGTCTTTTTTTAAATTTTATAAAGCTAAATGGGAATCTTCAAAAAAAGTTCAATTTCTAATAGTCTTTTTTTACATTTTAAAAAGCTTAATGGGAATCTTCAAAAAAAGTTCAATTTCTAATAGATAGTCTTTTTTTACATTTTATAATGCTAAATGGAAATCTTCAAAAAAAGTTCAATTTCTAAGTCTTTTTTAACATGTTATAAAGCTAAATGGGAATCTTCAAAAAAAGTTCCACTTCTAATAGTCTTTTTTGCATTTTATGCATCTAAAAATAAAACCATCAATGATTGTATTGTATTTTTGGATATTTTTATTACACATTTCACAAGTAAGTGTTTTAGGTAATAAACCTTAATTTTATAAATAATTAATTTTTTTTAATGTTGAATTTTTTAATTCTGATAAATCAAATATCAAAAAATCATCTATATTATCAAGATTATAATTTTCAATGTCAGACATTTTGCGCACGCATATTAGGACCCTAAAGTGCATTTTAGCCAATTTACCTATAAGTCATAAATAATGGTAGTACTATGTGTACGTTATTAATATTTTTTTACGTATTAATTTTAAGAAGTATAACTACCATTTTAATTCAAATATAATTCTTTGAATTTTAATGGCGCTTTGTTGAAGATCATTTTTAATTATCTTAAAGCTTCCGTAATCTTTTGATAGCAAATTTCTATAAAACAAAGATATTTAGTTGTTTGATTTTTTTAAAAACATAATCTCTTTAATCTTTCAATAATTAAATTTATAGAATTCAAATAATAATATAAAATATCACGTATTAATTAAAGTGTTATATTTCAATAAAATCAACCAGGCGTTATAATTTAACATTTCTGTATAAATTTAATAATTTATATTTTGAGTGGAAATAAATCATTAATGAGAAATAATTACCATAAAAAAACATTTGTTTAAAATCCTAGAATTTATACCCATGCGCTTAATATATACGAATTTAAACAAGTAAATGAATATAAAGTTTGACAACAAATATATATTGCCGGAAATAAATTATGAAAATCAATATTTTAAATTATACAGAACTAGATTAGAAATTTTATGTGAAAATTTGAAATATTGCGATTCTGCAAACATAGTTTCGATAAACGAAGCGATTGTTGGAGAAAAATGCATGTTAATAGGTATATTGAAGAAGAAAATGAAGCTTCAACCAAATATTCTTAAGAAGCTTGAAAAAAAAGTATAATTAAACATATTCATAGAATAAAATGGTTATTGAACCTCCACTTGATAATTTCACCCATTCTAGTGATAAGCTGTACCTTGAAGATGTAACACAGTCAATTGCACTTGAAAATGACAAGATTATACAAAGTGGAAATTTTGTCAGCGGTTTAGTAATTGCAGTAGAAGGCAGAATGACCGAACGAGGTACATTTTTTGTTGAAAGTATACACTTTCCCGCTAAATTCCCTAAACCTAAAAACTCTTGTTTGGCAATTAGCTTGAAAAGTGAACCCGAATATATGATGATTATTTGTAAATTAAATATTAGTTCGCAATTGGACCATCTATCCTTTCTTAGTTGGTTGCTATTATCTGATGACAGTAAAACTAACATGTGTTTTAATTCTTTCCAAGTTAAGTATTTATTATATTTTAGAAGGATATTTTTCCTTATTTAAGGCATATTTTAATAATAGGAAACATTTTTAAAAACCCAAATAAGGTATTGAAGTTCATTCATAAATAGAAACAAAAGAGTAAAGGAAAAGACCAAGTTGACATGTCTATTCTAAAAACGATGGATTTGTTTTTTCAAAAACTAGCTGTAATAAAAATAATTTCAAATTTAGTCCAAGTATAATGTCCTTTTAGTCCCAGGAAGATCTGATCCTGTTATAGGTATATTTCCTCAGCAGCCTTTTCATCCCTCGATTTTTCCCAAAGCGAGTTCTCTGAATTCTTTTTATTTGGGAACGAACCCATTTGAATTAGATATTTGCGGAAAAAGGTTTTTAAATTTAATTACTGTTAGAATAGCTGGATCTGACGGTTTTAATGTTGATATTATTCGTCAATATTCTAATTTGACTACTGATTCTGATATTATAAAATTAATTTTAAACTCGAGAATAATGTCTCCATTATCACCAGATGTAACAGGTATTATAAAATTGACAAGTTAGAAACGCCACCTTTTAATGGTGTTGACCCTTTTATAATGAAACCATCTCCGGATGTTTATATTAATGTAACTGAGAAATCTGAAATTTCGGATATTACGAGTACAAATTATTTATTGTTGCTAGCAGCAGATGATACAAAGATTTTATCTTTACCAGCATTTAATAAAACAAGAAAATCATATTTCTTAAACTTGACAGATTTAAATTTAAAGGCGATTAATTTGAATTTGAATGATTTATAGTCATTATTGTATAAAATACCATGTATGGGAAAGTATAATTACTATATTTCAAATTATCTTTTAAAGTAACTAATGTATACTAAATAGTGGTTTATAAAAATTAAAATAATATAAATTTTATAGTAATTTAATTGAAACTTGTTAAATAACAAATATAAATCTTGGTGAATAAAAACAAACTTTTTAATCAAGACTACTATTATTGAATAATTTTGTATTATCATTAAGAAATTTAAATAAAAATTAAGTTTACATTCAATGTGATTGAAATATTGGCATAAAACTAATGAAACTAAAATTTAAAATGAATGCAGAATTATTTTTTGAAATTTTATTGGAAATCGTAATAGATAAATGTGATTTTTTTACATTTATTATTAAATTATTATTTTAAAAAACTCGGTCGTATGCTTTTTCATATATTTATGATACATTATTATTTTTACTACATTAAAAAATAGCTTAATTATTAAAAGGTAAGAAATCTTTGTTGTTAATTTATAATAATAAAAAAAACTATTTGATGAACATAATATTCCAAATAATAGAAATTATATTATCTGCAAGCATCAGTCATAATATTAGTTTATATTATTAATTACACAAAATTTTATAGCTTCAAGTTTCTTCATCTCTGTTAATGGTAAAAAAAGGTTTATTATCGTTTCTCTAAATTATGTACGTTCTTTGATTTATTAAGACTTTCAAAAAATATATTTTTTTTAGATTTTACTACATCTATTTTTCGTTAATTAATAAATGCTAGTTGGATACAGTCATATTCAGCACCATATGGGCAGTGTAACAGACTTGAAGGGCTACGAAATAAATGAAAAATACAAATAAGTCAAAATTTATTTGAAAATAAAAATCAAAGAAAAAGAAAAAAAATCGAAATTGGGTGCATGGAGAATAGTTGAACGTTTGTAAAAAATCAAAAACTACAAAATGCTAGAATATAAAAAATTAAATAAGTTTATTCTGGATAAGAATTAGGAGTTTATTAAATCTTTTGTTTTTTAATCAATTTAAAATTGCCAAATGAACTACTGGAGGTAAATAAATTGTGAATCATGATTAACACCGTTTTTATGTCACAAAAAGTTTTTGGATGCAGACCAGAAGCTTTAAATATTTCAGTATAAAAATTAAGATCGTCAGGGTTTACAAAATTGATAGAATGGTTCACCGTGACATGTTGATAACCATCCAATTGTCTTTAAGCACAATTATATGCTCTTCCCTCGTCAGTAATAATATATGTTCAAGTTAAAATATTAAAAGAAATGATTCCTAAAATTGTTAAAGTGTTACGATTGTCTAAGGGAAAAAAAGAGCTTTTAGAAACTTTATTTCTACCATTAACTATTGTTTAGTGGATATCTGCCCTATTGCAATTAGAATTGAAGAAAAAACTTTCATCAATCTTACAAATTTTGGTGATCTATTAGCATCAATTCCGCCTATTCTCTCACTAGTTGCTTGTAGATATTCTAGAATTGAATCCTTCAGAGTTTCTACAGTAAGTCCTACAGTTTTTCTAGAAATCTGCAATTTATATGCAATTTAATTATATGACAGCCGTTTAATATATTTATAAAAAATTGAAAACACATTTTTCATAACAAACTTTGGACCTTCAAAAATTTTGTAAAATTCCATGGCTTACCACATTTCTAAACATAGTATACAATTTATACTTTGCTTTGTGTAAGACATCAAATCGTCGGTATTACACTTTGCATAGATCAAAGAATTTTTAATAGCTCCCAATCGTGCCAAGAAAACATTTTGTTGGTTTTGTTTGGCAACATGATTCTAATAGTCTTTCAGTAAAGCTTAATTCTATGATTTTCTCCTTTGTGAACAATCTTTCTGGTTCAATTATTTTTTTATTAGAATTTCTTGCCATTTAAAGTTGTACAATTAATAATTTAAAAATGAGCGACTTTTTCCGATGCACCACAAATCAAAATTTAAATTTACAATAAAATACAAGATTAAAAAAAATAAGAAAGAATATTTAAACTAGTCTAAAAATACAAATATTGAACAAAAATAACATAAATATGTAAATTAAAAACGTTTTATAAAATTTATAAAAATCAATAGATTTCAGAACATCTTTATGTATTTTAATCATATTTAACAAATTCAAATATTGCTTTTAGATTTAAATCTTTAAAATTTGTATGGTCACATCCATTCTTATAAATAGTTTTCCAGAAAATTCTCAAAAATACCTAACATTTCCTTGCATTTTTCTTTAAGCTACGCCTATTTATTTTCAATTCTTTGCGTATTTGCACCAGTTATGGGATCAATGAAATGCATCGTGAGGGTTACTGTTTGATGTGTCGTAATCAAATCGGGCAGAATGTTTTAGTACGAAAAGCATTGGTCAGAAAATATAACAGAAAATGGTTGCACATTTTCTCTAATGATAAAAAAAAGTATCGCAGCCGACTTATCTGGTACAACCCTAAGCTTGATTTTACGAGAGTGAAGAGAACCCTAAATCATACCGAATACTTATAACTCATTTTCAGGCATTTTTCCTACATGGTACTTAGGTTTGTACCTGAACAGCGATTCGTTGATCTGAATAAGCACACCATCACTCCCAAGAAGAATTGGGTTACAGCTTAAATGTTGAAGGCATCTTTTTGTAAAGTAACACAAAAGTGACGCACAACAGATTTTTTGCATCCCGTATCTTTTATTGCGTATTTTTATGATCTCCACATAAAAAAAATTATACAAGAGCTGGACGCACTTGAATAAACTTATTTTTAAAACTTTAAAAAAGATACCCATGCATACAGATTTATAGTTCTGATGTCGGCAACAACCACTACACATAAAATGATATGCTTTTCCATCTATGCATTCTGCACTTGTCAAAATTTTCATTAAGGTAAAACAGGAAAGACAAGTTTTGAATCTGCTTATTATGCCTGTTTCAATAAAAAAAGTCCACTACTGATGCGAAGTCTTCAGGAACAAACGTCTAAGAGGTTTGTATATTTTTAAAAATTAAAGGTAAAAACTTTGAAAAAATTTAAAATAATTACCAAAAAACACATTTATAGAAATTTGAAAAATATTTTAAATATGCAAACTTAGAATAGAATCTTTTTCATTTTTTTTTCAAAAAAGATTTTTAATTTTTTTAATTGAGATTTTGTATTGGGAGATGAATTGGACTTAATCCAGGTATTTTGTTCATTTCGTTAACATTATTTGAATCTTTAATAAACATATATATTAAATATATTTAATGGCTTTAAAGCAAAATAAACTAAATATTTAAAATTATCATAAATAAAAACCGTTAAAAAAATGTTGGTGTAAAAGATATTTTTTCCATTGAAATCAAATTTATTTTATTAAATTCTTTATTTTAATAATCATATCTTGATTATAAGTTGTATACTTTTTGGGTAGCCAAAAATGTGTATTTCATTTTATACTCTCTTTAAATAAAAAATTTGTTTTAATTAAAACTTTAAAATTTTCCTATTCATAAGCATTAGCTATATGAGAAAAACTATTCATTCAAAATTTTGTACTACCCTCTTTTAATAGGTTTTTGATAATTTTTAAAATAAAAAAGAAAGAAAAAGCGCGAAAATATTATAAAATGTCTTTTATTTATAATAGCTTTAACAGCTTGTTAAAAATTTTATGGTTTTCTATATTATATTCCAATACATACTTAATTAAATAATCAACATGGTTATTTTAATGGACAACGTGTCTGACTTTCAAAAACCTCTTAGAACCAGACCGAAAGATAAATATCCCTTGTCTAAGGACTTCAGAATCTAGGAGGTTTACAAAATTAAAGAAGTAGTTGACTTTCTTATGTTCGTAACCTTCCAACCCTCTTATTTTATAGAATATAATCTCCATTCATCTGTTACAATAAAGGTATGTGGTAAAACATTTTCTCTTATAACATTATACACGGTAGATGAATTTCTATTTTCAACTCCAATTAGAAAGCATTTTTTTGTACCCTGTTCTACTCTACCTAGATGCAATGGCCTAGTAGTATGGCGACCTTTATTGTATTTAGGTTTGAAGAACAAACTTTTGTCAATTTCTACTATCTTAGATGTTCCATCCGAATTCAATTCTCCTAATTGAACATTTAAAGATTGCATATGTGTAAAGATGGTTTCTCTTATCAAATCCCAAGAAACATAAACGGTTTTATAGTTTATTTTGAGTTCATGTGCAATTTCCTCCATAGATACTTTCTTAATATACTTATAAAATATAATTAATATCGTCTTAAAGTTAAGTTTTTTAAATTGAATGAAGAATCCACTCTTATATTCTTTGAATGTGTGCATGGACGTATAAAAAACCAGAGATAACCAACAGTTTAACTTGTTTTTTTTACATAGTTAATTGATGTTTCATCTTTACATTTAGTGCAATATCTACTATTTCTAATTAAACCACATGGTAAAAGAAAAATCTTATGATTCTCCATACTATTATACATATTTTTCCATGTAAGTTTTATTAAAGTCTAGTGCATAAATCTTTTCCTCAGTTTAGATTCTATCTTCTGAAACAATTTTATTGATTGAATTTTTGACTATAAGGGGGGTCTTAACAATTTTCAAAAACGTCGTAAAACGGCTGACCGACAACTCACCGAAAAAGGTAGCTTAACAATTTAATTTTAAAAATAATTTATCAACTCGCCTCGTAAAAATAAGCCCTTATGGAATTTGTGTATTTTATTAGCCAACGTGGCAAAGTTATTTTTTTGTATCAAGGTAATTTCTACAATAAAGATACAACATTAAATGACGTTCTGAGATGGAGATGCCAGAATCGCTCTTGTAAGGGAACTATGCACGAAAATCTGGACTCTGTGATTACTATAAGCATCGAGCATTGCCACTTAGTAAGGGCCGAAAAAATAACGAAGTACAAAGCACAAGCCAAAATCAACGAAATGGCTGTAAATACGAGTGTACATGCTCAGTCAATTATAATAAGAAAAACTATAAAGATGGATGATGAGTTAATATAAAAAATGCCGAAATACTCTTCTATTAGGATAATATAAGAAGAAAAAGAAATAAAATTTTAAGTTTTGTAGAATCAACTAACTTTGATGTACCTGAAGCATTAAGGGTAGATTTACGCGGCAATAATTTTTTACGTTTTGACAGCGGAACATCTGATGAATCAAGATTTGTTATATTTTTATCTTCATTTAAAGAGAATTTAGTTGTCAAAAGCGATGTGTGGCTTATTGACGGCACTTTTAGATCTGCCCCAGTAAGTTTTTTATCAAATACTTTCAATTCAATTCAAAATGTTTGGAAAGGCTTATCCTATAATCTAAATTCTTATGAAAGATAAAATGAGGAATATTACAGAAAGACACCATCTGAGATCAAAAGTATATTTAATGGTTTAAGTCATAAATTCATAATAAGTGAATTTGAAAGGGCTCTTATTAATGCGACTGGAGAAGAATTTCAATCTTCAACTAACAATGGATGATTATTTCATTTTTCACAAGCTATCTTAAAACAAATCCAATCATCTGGTAAAATAACTCGCTATAAAAACGACCTATTATTTGCAGAACTTGTATCAATGATTTTAAATCTTTCATTTATTCTAGTTGAGGATGTTAGATGCACCTACAATATAATTCTTATATGGAAAGAGGAAAATCAAATTGAAGAAGTAAGAGACTTTCTTGGATACATAGAGACTGTTTATTTAGGAAGATTTGAAAGTAATAAAATCATTCTTAAAGAGCTTATGTATCAATTAAAATTCTGGAATGAAAGTAATCGAGTATTAAATAACATTTCGAGAACTACTTATTCCCTAGAAGGCTGGGGTTTCTCTAAATTTTAACAGCAAAACAGAGATATCTCATCAAAATATTTGCAAGGCTGATTTCTGTTTTACCAGCTGAAGAAGATATAAACAGTTTAGCATTGTCAGATCGCTGATTAGCGAATTTGATGTCTAGAAATAACCTTAAAAGAGAGGAGTCTATTAATGCATCAGTAAGCAGCTATAGATTTTTCAACAAAATTGACTATTTAAAGGCATTATCAAAAATATTTAAATGGGAATTAACTGATAAAGAAATAAATTAGTTCCAAAAAGTTTTATTTTTTCGACAAGTTGTCGATTAACGCTATCTATGAAAACAATTTTATTGATTGAAGTTTTGACTATAAGGGCGGTCTTAACAATTTTCAAAAAACGTCGTAAAACCCAGTCATAACAAAATTTCCAATATTTTTTTTTATTTTATAACAATCATTGATTTTTAAACAAAATTTTTGTTTCTATATCAGATTTTGTAAAATATAGTAAAATTCGAATTAAAAAATAATTTTTCAATAACCTATATAATGAAATTGAAAATAAATTGAATTCTACAAAATGGTAAAATATTTAAAGATAGACAGTTGTTGATTATATTTATAATTATACTTTCAAGCCTTATATAATTATTGTTTAATCTTAATATTTTATATGGTATTTTTGTAATATTTTTACTAAATTTTTGCGATCATGGAAAAAAATGACCCGAAAGTAATATTTTTAAAATAAAATAAATTAAAAAAACTTAAACTTATAATAATTAAATAATTTCAAGTTAGGAATTATCCTTAAAAAAATGCAAAAAAGAGAACATGGAAAAAATTTTACCTGCTAGACCATATTTTTTCCATGATTTAATTATTGCTTGTATTATTATAATAAAATTATTTAAAATTTAAAAAATATAATTTAATATAACGAATTTAAGAAAAAAATAGTATTTATTTGTTTAGTTTTTTATAAAATTGTTTCAATCTAACAAGATTAGAGACATTAAATAGTTAATTTGTTTCTTTGTAAGTCATAATTATATTATGATCTTGAGATAAGAAATTTTTATATTTAATTACTAGGAAATAAACAAGTATTATCAAAGATAAAAAATTCTATTACGATAATATATGTTTATGCTTAAAAGACACCTAGAATTGATAATTTTTATCAGGTTATTTATATTAAGGATAGAAATTTTATAAACTCTTTGTGTTAATAAGCTAAGTTTAAATATTGATGATATATTTACTTATACAAAGAAAAATTATTCCATTGAAGATTTTGAACTTATAAGCCCTGATAGTTTAGATAAATTTGATAATAAATTATAGTTTGTCCTATTATTAATCATTATTTCAGTTTAAATTACAAACAAACATGTTTTGTAAACATTTCTATTGTTTACTTTTCCTGAATTTTTGCCATCTAAAATAATATTATAAATAGACCTGTATATTTTTTTGCAAAATAGATATATACAGTATTCCCTCCGAATGACGGATTCCAACTTTACCCAAAAATTGATTTTACGGTATTAAAGAATTATCGGATTTATAAAAATATACACAAAAAATGCCCAATCGTAGTTTATTTGTTCTTTCCGAAAAAATCAAGTAATTTTATAGGTCTTCCATATTTGTTTTTAAGTAGTTTTTGCTTTAAAGAATAAATCAACTCAAGATCATCAGGATAGTATTTTAAGACATAATCTTCGATACCATCAACGTGGTTTTAAGCATCCAAATCAGTCAAAATTACTTTTTCTTCAACGTATGTTCGTTCTTTTTCAAATTCCTCTTTTTCTTCTTGATTAGAAATTTCTTTCTTGACTCTATCCAAGAATACTGATTCATCTGTATTAATATCAAAGGCCGAAGACTCAAATTAAGAATTGTTTCTATTATCGACATTCTTTAGATGTTCACACCTATCTAACACTGCATTTTTGAAAGCAAACCTAAAAAAATTCACTATAGTATCCTCTGTGACATTGCTCCAATATTCGAGGACTAATTTCAACGAATTGATCATTTTAAAGGTTTTGACAGCTTCGTGGTATTTTATTTCATTATTGGTGTCTAATATCTGATTCATTTTTTGGTAAAGCCTTCTTTTATAAAGATTTTTAAAGGACTAAATAATTCCTTGATCTAAAGGTTGTATCATAGAGGTAAGACCGGGTGGGAAGTATAAAAGCTCAACTTTGCTGTTTTCAACATCAACAGGATGGACAGGTCCGTTGTCTAGTGTCAATAATATTTTACGATTGTTCTTTTTCATGCTTTCGTTTAAATTATTGAGCCAATCTTTGAAAATCTTAAGATTCATTTAGGCTTTTTTGTTGAATTTGTATATCAATGGAATATTGTTCCAATCAAAGTTTTTAAATCCTGAAGGACATTTTGATTTATCTATCAAAAGTGGATTTAATTTTTCACCAACCATGCTCACACAAAAAAGTATCGTAACACGTTCTTTAGAAAATTTACCGCTTATCTTATCTTCATTTTTTAAACAAAGAGTTTTCGTTGATGTACACTTAAAAAAGAATCCTGTTTCGTCACGGTTAAAAATGTTTTTAAGCTCAAACGATTATATTTTCTCTTTATATTGTTCTTTAAAAGACGCAATAAGTTCTTTATCGACGAGATTGGCCTCTCCTTTTATGAATTTACTTGAAATATTATGCCGGGCTTTAAACTTCTTAATTTAACCATTAGAGGCCTTAAAATCTTTAACGTCGTGTATTTTGGCCAAATCCAAAGCCGTATCTTGAATGGTACATTGTCTTCTTCTCTTAAGATTAAACCACTCAAATATTTAGTGGTCAAATATCTGTGTTGTAAAGTGGTTGTTTATTCTTTTGCTATTTTTATTACAATCATTCTCTGAAAAGAAGTATGATTCTTTTAAAATGTCACTTATTGTAGAAATTGGTTTATTGTATTTTTCACTCAGTTCTCTTTGTAGAAAGTGTGGGTTTTCCTTATAAAATCAACTATTTCCTTTATTTCTTTCATAATCAATCTTAATCTCTTCCTTCCTTCAGAATTTTGCTTCATCTAAGGGAGGTCATTTTTTCAAAAAAAAAATCCGATATTAAAGAATTGTGTGATTCTGATATTTGAAGACCGTAAACTGAACTAAATGATACTGAAAAAAAACGTGATTTAATCCAAAAAATCCGGTATTTTAAAGATTCCGTTATTCAGAGGTTGCATTAAAGAGATAGTTCACTGTATATAACAAGTAATATTAAAAATGTAAATTAGTATGTTCTTTTGCTCATTTTAGTTAATATATATTTATAAAATTAGTTTATTAATGAATCATAAATTTAAACTCAATTTTTTTTAAATATCTAGGAATAGTAGAAGAACATTAATTTTAAGTTGTTTAATTTTCTACAAAATTAACTCCTCTTTTCTATAATTTCTAAATATAAGATTAATGTGAAACAAATTGTCAAATATCAGAATTTTTAAAAATTTATCTGAGTTTCCTTGGACAATTAATGTATTGGAAGGCTCAGATAAAGGTTCGTAAGCATAATTCTTATTTTAAACAAACAATGAAAACAATTAGTCGATAAACTTTTATTTTAATAAAAAAATATAAGAATAAGACATTAAAATTTTAAAGGTTCATGTAAGTTATTTTGCATTTTATTTATTTTTTAAACAGAAATAAATTGGACAGAAAAAAAAACCTCATAGAAAATAATTGAATATGAATTTTTAATGTCACACAAATATTTTAGGATTTAAAAATAATAAAGAATTATACATAACAGATCTTTTATATTGAATTTTTATAGAAACAAATTTTTGCCAAGACAAGGATTATTAAAAATTTAAATCTATATACTTAGTGTTTTCTTACAAATCCACTCGTATATAAAAATCCAAGGCCTTCAATACTTAAATTTTTCTGTTTATGTACAAATTATTGTAAGAAATAAAATATTTTACATGTTAATAATTTCTTTTAAAGGATCTATAATTGTTTAAAGCTAATGTATAAGTATTTTAGTATAATGTCTTAATTTGATATTACTTATGACTATTATTTATAGAAACAAAATAAAAAAAAATATTATAGAGGTATTTTTATGGTTATATGTAAATTCATTTGGCATAAATGTTAGCAAATTAATGATTAAAATCTGAATTCTTTTAAAGAATCTTAAAAAATAAGTCTTTTTATTAAATCTAAACATTATCTAGTAAAACTGATTAATGACCGATTGTACATATCATAATTAGTAAGAGGCTAAAAAAGAATATTTATCATCACTTTTGTAAATTTAAAAAACAGAAAAAATTGTGAAAATTATTTCTGAATACATTTTTTCTAAAGCATCTCTATATACATAGCTAAAGATGATATGCAATCGATCTTTCTAAGTTGAATCGAGTTAAGCATGGATCCGTGTACTTTAAGTATAATATTATTAAACCAGATAATCCCGAGGTTTATATTCAAGATCTAAGACTTATATTCGAGGAAATAATGATATTAGTGAGGAGCAAAACTTTAAATTTATAACAAAATTTTTATGGAAGTATATAATTGAAACAAAATAACGATATAATATATTTCAGACTGGAATTAATAATGTTTATGTATTTTTCCATCTATATTAAAAAATATGATGTAACTGCTATGAAACCTTTTAAATATATTATGTTTGTAATTTAATTCGATTCATAAATAATGTAGAAAATACCAAAATAATTTATATATTTAGATTTTATTCAGCTGAGAACTTATAAATATTTAATTTACATCAAATTTATGGTTTTAATTAATTTATGGTGTTAATTTCTAAAATAATAAATATAATTCAAAAATTAAAAAAAACTTATTTAAAAATGTTACATAGATTATAATATAACAAAGACAAAAATGATAATGTTTATAAAGTTTAAAACACACATTTTAAAAATTAAGAAAAAATGAAAAAAAGCTATTTTTGAAATGCTCTATCATAAAATAGATTATTATCTTTTGATTGAAATAAGGTAGATATTATATTTAAAATATATAATATATTTGACTTTAATTAAGTGAAATAATCTTGTTTACACAAAATACTTATAGAATAATTAAGTAATAGGAATATTAAATTAAAATCATATTAAGAATAATTACTTTAATATATAAAAAAGAATTATTATATCATTTTAATTTTTAATTAGATACTTCCTTGATT
Organism: Ceratonova shasta; assembly: GCA_918559645.1. NCBI lineage: Eukaryota > Metazoa > Cnidaria > Myxozoa > Bivalvulida > Ceratomyxidae > Ceratonova > Ceratonova shasta. The sequence goes on along the minus strand of CAKKLC010000137.1, from coordinate 68,347 downwards.
ATAGTGTTTTTCTATTAATTTCACAATCATTGCAATCAATATCAAAATTTTTGCAATCAATATCATAATTTTTGAAATAAATATCATAATTGTTGCAATAAGTTTCATAATTTTTGCAATCAATATCATAATTTTTGAAATAAATATCATAATTGTTGCAATAAGTTTCATAATTTTTGCATTCAATATCATAATTGTGGCAATCAATATCATAATTGTTGCAATCAATATCATAATGATTGCAAACAATATCATAATTGTTGCAAACAATATCATAATTGTGGTAATCAATATCATAATTGCGGCAATCAATATCATAATAAATTAATTATTTTATAGAAATAAACGCTCATGAATAATTCTTCTATAGATAGTAAAATTAATAGAATTCACTTGAGTTCCGAAATGGACGAAGAACTTAAAACATCATATGATGATGAAATGTCTAAATTAGAAGACACTAATTTACAAGGATTATAAAAAGGACAAACCTCTACAAGATCAAATGCAGATAAAACAAAGTACCTTGTAAGGTAAAAAAACATGGTTTCTATTAAAGACAGGGAGCGAATAATTGCAAAGACACTGGAAAAGATGTCTGTTTGTACCATTTAAAATGTTTGAAAAAAATTATCAAATGATACATAGAGTTGTCATGAAATATTCAAATGTAGTTTAAATACATCCTGAGCGTAAAGATAGTAATAAACTATCAAAATTAACAACAAATATTAAAGAAAATTTATTACCCTATATAAATAACTAGTATGCAAAGACTCTAAAAGAAATGCAAGAGTGGATAAAAGTTAAACATAATATTGATGTGTCAACAAGCACAATTAATCGTGTTCTTAACCAATTTCATGACACCTTAAAACTTGTTATTTAGTACCAGAACGAAGAAATTGCCATTCAAAAATTGAACTTATAAATGCATATTCTACTACTTATCGTGCTTTAGAAATTGATAACGATATTAAGAATTTTATTTTTTTAGATGAAGTAGGATTTTCAGTTGTTGCACGACCTAGCAGAGGAAGAAGCAAAAAAATTGAATTAGCCTATCTAAAAGTCTCGGCAGCGAGAAGTAAAAAAAATCCGTTCTTACAGTCATGAATAAATATGGTATTCTATACCATTTTATTACAAAAAATGCCTGTAACTGGTGAAGACTTTGAAATTTGTTTAAAAGAAATTAATAAATTTTGTCTCCGTTCTGGCATAACAAAATCGATTTTTATAATGGAGAATGCTGGCCTTCACCACTATACAGGACTGGTAGAAGACGAAGAAGTTTCTTTCTACTAGCTTAGACCCTAAGACCTAATTCATCAGTTTTAAATCCTATTTATAACATATTTTAATTATTAAAAAAATAAGGTTATTTGAAGTAATGGACCAAATAAAGCCCAATTGAGAAGGGATATTTTTAAAAATTTATAAGATTACATCTAAATACTGAGGTGCTTTTTTATTTGCAGAAGGTTGAATTGGAACAGATAATTCTCGAATAATAAACTGACTTAAAGTTTTTAATTGAAGTTTTTTATGGTATTGATTGCAACAATTATGAAATTGATTTCAATGATTATAAAATCGATTCAAACCATATAATATTTGTTTCGTAAAATCCGGAAAAATAAAAGGGTTAATGATTTTATTAAAATATATAAATAGAAATGTTTGTATCTAAACTAGAAAGATACAATAGTATATTAATTATAATAAGTTTTACATAGATTTTTAATATATTATAATTGATGCTTTTTAAATGATTAGATTTAGAGAAACTTATGGATATTCCTATTACTATAATTAAAATAGAAATATTGCAGTTGTGATATTAATAAAAAATTATAAAATATAGTTTCACACAATTTACGGAATATTTTTAAGTAAAATTTCTAAACCTAAGTCATTAATAAATTGTAAATAGAATGCATTTACTAATAGTGACAATAGTTTAGTAACTATTTGCTATTGCTTATGTAATATTATCAGCCTATGAATATTATTGAAAGTAAAATTTATAAAGTGTTGGTATAATATTCTAGTTAAAAAAATAAGAATGTTAAAATGTGATAACTTATGAACTAATAAATATGCTATTTTAATTCCTATTACCCATTAAAGTTATCTATTATCTGAATTATAAGTGTTTCTTGAAACAATATGATCAAAATATTTAAACTACATTAATAGTTTGTATTATTCAACGTGTCATTTTATGGATTGTAACTTTTGAATTATACTGTAAAGTAATAAATCTATTTTAACAACTTATATATTATTATCTTTATTATGTATTATTTTGGGTCAGTATTAATGAATAAATATTACATTAAAATTTAAGTTTAATTTAGGGGTTTAAATTAATTATCAAAATATCAAGAGTTAATTTTTTAAAGGATATTCGAGTTTAAATTTGTCTTGAAGCTTCTCGTAATATTATAATGCAAAAATAAAAGCATATTTTATAAAAAATAAATCAAAATATTATAGTGAAATTATATTTTGATTATTGTGTTTATAAATATTAACAAAAATCTATTTGTTTGTTACATTTTTTTATTGTTAATAAAATTCCTGTTATTTGTATGATACTCTTTAATCAACCATTCTTAGTTACATATCTTTACATTTTTATCACATCTAAATATCTTCTATTTTATTTTTAATATTCCCTGGTATAAAAACATTCTTTGATATATATACTTTTGATCCAATTATTCTTGGTTACTTATCTTTACATTTTCATCACATGCAAATACCTTCTATTTAATTTTTAATGCACTCTTTCATACAGATTTATTATTTTCTATATATTTTTGAGTCAATTATTCTTGGTAACTTATCTTTACATTTTAATCACATGCAAATACATTCTATTTTATTTTTAATGCATTCTTTCATACAGATTTATTCTTTTCTATATATTTTTGAATTAATTATTTTTGGTTACATATCTTTACATTTTTACAATAAAATACCTTTTATTTTATTTTTATGATACTCTTTGATACAAAAATATTCTTTGATATATACTTTTAAATGAATCTTTCTTGGTTACATATCTTTACCTTTTTTCACTTCCAAATACCTATAATTTTTATGATACTCTAATCCAAAAATATTCTTTGATATATATACTTTTAATACAATTATTCTTGGTTACATATCTTTACATTTTGTCACTTCCAAATACCTTTAATTTTTATGATACTCTTTGATACAAAAATATTCCTTGATATATATACTCTTTAATGAATCTTTCTGGGTTACATATTTTTATATTTTTTTACATCCAATACCCTCTATTTTATTTTTATGTTACCTTTGATACAAAAATATTATTTTCTACACACTTTTGAATCAATTATCCCTCATTAAATTTCTATACACTTTTGAATCAATCATCCTTTATAACATTTCTATATATTTTTATAGCTTCATAATACTATTAAATTTACTTATATGGTACTGTTTCGTACATAAATGTTATTAGCTATGTATAAATTTGGTTCTTTTTAGTTACAAATCTTTAATTCTTATCACTCTTAAATACTATTAAATTCATTTTTATGATTCTTTCATACAAAAAATATACTCAAGTCCAAAACTTTAATATGAAGATCCTTTTATTGTGTGATCTGAGTAACAAAGGCTCTTTACCATTATCTTCAATTATTTCTAATAATGTATCCTGAAGCTTTATATCTGTAATTTTATAAATAATAATATAACTGATTTTATTCATTAATAACTCAAATTCGATTTAAAGGAACCAGTTCTCTTTTATATTTTTAATAAATATCAAAAATTTATTAGAGAAAAATTAGATAATTATATTCAAATTTTTATAAGTGTAAATATTCTAGACTATAAGACAAAAAAATATCATATTTTTAATAAAGTATATGATTTTCTTTTCTTGTATTTATAAATTTTGTAACATTAGAAAATACCATACATCATAAAACTATATATTTTTAAGTTCATTAAGAAAAAACAATTAATACAGATGCAAACAAATGACATCATTTTAAGATTTTTTTAAATTTTATGCTTAAAACATGCACAAAATCCTTTGAGAAAGGTCATGATATCTATATTTTTTATATCATACAGTTCTATATTCATAAATGATAGCACGTTTAAAAAAAAATCAAAATATTATTTTGTAAGAGTTTTTTTATAAAATATTTTTGTTTATACTTAATACCTAACAAGATAATATTAATATTTATTTTTACTTTTAGTTAATTTTAATAAAGCAAGATGAAAATTTTGTCAAAGATTCAAGTATCACATTTTATCCATAGTAGCTTATAAACATACTTCTCAAATAGTAATGATGTTATAACAGAAGAGATTAATCTCTGAATAAAATAATTCTATGACAAGATAAAACACAAAAGTATCCAAAATCATTATTTTAATAACAAAAATATCCAAATTTGTTTGATCGAAATCAGCCTACTTAGCTTAATATAAAAATTTGAATCCAATTAAATACTCAGTATTATGAAATTATAATGCATTTTTAAAACCGTACAGCATTCATAGTTTATTGTAAAAATATTTAGTAAAATTTTTTGAAATCAAATGATTAAGAGAGTTTGCAAATTTTACATGTAAAATTTCCATTTATATACTGAATACTTTTTATAATTTTATTACTATTCATAGAAAAAAAATTTAATAGCAAGTTTACAAAATATTAGTATACAATAAACATCTAATTATTTGAGAATACTGTAAATTAAAGGAAAAGGAAATAAATTTTGTTAGTGATTGAGAATATACTAGATATTGATAAGCAATAAACTCTTAAGTATATTAATTTGAGTAATTAATTGATTGTTTTTTAAAGAAAAAAGAATAAAAATGGAGTAATATACCATTATAGTTTTTAACAAGATGAAACCTTACAATAAAAATGTTAAAAATTTTATATAAAAACAAAATTGGGTAATTAAAAAGTTTTTAAAGACAAAAATGCACAATAGAAATAAATATAAGCTCACATCATTATAATAATCCTTAAAACATAAAAATAATATTATCTTGATAGGAATGTTCTAAATTGTCAGTTAAATATACGAAAAACTTTTGAAAAATTATAATTATGATTAAAAAGAACAGATAATGTATCGAGTTAATGTAGGAACATAGTGATATTATACTAGTAATTGTACCATTATTGCCCTTCAATATAAATATAGTATTTTGACTTTTAAATCCGTCAAGAATCGAACTAAACTGTAATCTATTATTACACTAAGTTTGTTACGTAATAAAAAGTTAGAGCCTATACATCAGGACATTATGAATCTATATTGCAGAACATTATTTTTTATATACATTTATTCCTGTGTATATAAGGCTATAAGTATTATAAAATGATCATTAAAAAAAAAAGTTAAACTTTATTATTTATGAATATAGATTTCATACATATTAGGGGTGTTTTTAGAGTTATTTAAAATTGACTGATTTATAACTCAAATTTTAATAATTGCAACTTAATTGTTTAAGATTAAGTGATTTATATCTAAATACACTTAATATATTTTAAGAAGCTTAATTAAAAGAAAAGTGAATATGATAGCGTGTCTTTTAAAACTATTAAATTTAAAGAATTTCAATTATTAAAATTTGTTTGTAGGTAAAATATAATATCATACTTTAGATTTTGTAATAAAAACTTAGGATAAAATATACATAAATTGTGTCAATATGATTTAGTTGTAAATTATGTTATTAATTAAAAACAAGAAAATTATTGAGGGTTATTGTTTACAAATTGGAATCTTTATTAATATATTATAATTGATATAAAGTAAATTTATCCTGCTTTAGATTCTTTCTTGAGGACAGGATGTTGTAATTATTGGAAAATTACAACATCTTCATGCAATATAATTATATTTTAAAACAAGGTTAACTGTTTATTATGATATAAAAATTTTATAAAGCTTATCCGATTTAAGAATAAATAATAAAAATATAATTTTTCATTGTAAATTTATAAAACAAGAACAAATATTTTGGAAAAAAACTAAACAGTTTGTTGAATTAATTTTTACAACATTTTGCATAAATAAAGTTAAAAATATTAGCTTTATTCTATAAATACATGAAATAGTTGGTGTAATGAAATGAGAGTTCTTCTCAATAACTGTAATAAAATTCATAATTTTGAAGCATATGGAATATTGATTGTAGATAGAAAGTTTCATAATTTATAATTAATCAATAAATTCCTACTAGGTAATTATCGATCATAAAAATAAAAGCAATTTAATGAAAATTATTTTTTTGTCAATATTAATTAAATGAAATTAATCATCATATCTTAAATTATATATAAATCAAAAGTTTATTCTATAACTATTAATTTATAAAAGTTTATTAAACCAAAGAATCTCTACTAAAAATGATTTAAAATTTATAGAAAATGTAACTATAAGATGATTTTTAGTTAATTTTTTAATAAAATTTCAGATAATTAAAAAAAAAGTTCCAAAACTGTTAAAATTTTAAAAAAGCGCCAAGTAATAAATTTAAATTAAGAATTTCGTAAAACAAATTATTCTTATGATTCCATTTCCAGATAAATTATGGTCCAAATTTTTTATTTAGTTACTTTAAAGTGTATGTCCATTTTATTCATTAAGTCTATTGATAAAAAAGGAGTAAAAAATGTTATTTTGAAATAATATGCATAAAATTATTATAATACAAAATAAAGTTGGATGCATAATTTTAAATTATCTTTTCTAACTAATTTAATTATAATAGATTTAAAAATATGAATACTTTCTTAGTTGTTAAAATTTTCATAAAATCCTGTACAACTATAAATCCATTAAATATTTTTAAATAGAAAAAAAAGGATTGATTTTTCTGAAAGCCACTAAAAAATATGATCCGATTTTATTTTATTGCTTATAAGAGACTTCACAGATTTTTCGGTTTAAATTTTTTTCCTTAAGACAGAAATAATAAATTTATAAGATAGTTGACTATAAGAACTTCATTGAATATCATAAACAATAATCAATTAATGATCTATTTATCTACTTAAATAAAAAATATAATTGGCAAAAAATTATATAAAAACATTTTTGGCCCATTCTAAAAAAGGTTATTGTTGATGATTACTAGAACAACATTATAATTATAACACTTGCAGTATGATTATTATTATTCAAATTATATTTTATTCTTCCTAAAATAATTACAAATTAGTATATGAAATCAAGAGAAAACATTCTTAAAAACTTAATTTTTATTTTAAATGTACAGTATTTATTTAAAAATTGAACCATAAGAATAATTTGTTTTATGAAATTATCAATTTTATTAAAATTTATTTCTTGACGCTTTTTTTAACTGTTACAGATTTTGTGGTTTTTTAAATGTTACAGATTTTGGAGCTTATTAACTTTTACAGATTTTGGGCCATTAAAACTGTTACAGATTTTGGCACTTTTTAACTTTTACAGATTTTGCGGCTTTTTAACTTTTACAGATTTTGCGGCTTTTTAACTTTTACAGATTTTTGTGCTTTTTATCTGTTACAGATTTAGTGGATTTTTTAATGTTACAGATTTTGGTTCTTTTAAACTGTTACAGATTTTGGCTTTTTAAACTGTTACAGATTTTGCCTCTTTTTAACTTTTAAAGATTTGGACCCTTTATAACTGTTACAGATTTTGGGGCGTTTTAAATGTTACAGATTTTAGGGCTTATTTCCTGTTACAGATTTTATGGCATTTTAAATGTTACAGATTTTGGGGCTTATTAAGTGTTACAGATTTTGGCTCTTTTTAACTGTTACAGATTTTGGGGCTTGTAAACTGTTAAACATTTTGGAGCTTTACGACTGTTACAGATATTGTCTCTTAATAAGTTTTAAAGATTTGATCTCTATAACTTTTAAAGATTTAGGCCCTTTATAACTGTTACATATTTTGTGGCTTTTTGAATTTTACAGATTTTGAGTCTTTTGAACTGTTACAGATTTTGTGGCTTTTTAAATGTTACAGATTTTGGGGCTATTAAAGTGTTACACATTTTGGATCTTGTAAACCGTTAAACATTATGAAGCTTTATGACTGTTACAGAGTTTGCTTCTTATTAACTTTTTAATATTGGGTCCCTTTTTCACTGTAAAGCATTTTTGGGCTTTTTTAAATGTTAATTATTCTGTGGCTATTTAACTTTTACATCTTTTGACCCTTTTTTTACTGATGCCGATTTCCAATAGTAATTTCAAAGAATTTATATTTCCTTTTCTCCAACATATATTTATAAAGCAGAATAAAATTTGATAACCTATATATTAATTATAAATCTACAGCTGAAATTGGATCTTGAACATGTAAATGCATAAAAATATTCATTTTCTTAAAAACTTGTAATATTATTGGCAAAATGATAACGATTTTATATTATTTTTAAATCAGAAAAAATATTAGTTGGTGTTTACTAGTACAAATTAAATGATTTTTAATTCGTTCATAAATAAAATCAATGTGCATTATTATATGAATTTTATCTTTATTCAATCACAAACCTAAAACTATTGTAGAACAAGTCAAGACTAAGAATAAAAACTTTCGAATTGAATTTTCGGATAGACTGATTTGTTTCATCAAGTTGACGAAAAAATGTTTTTTATATTTTTCAGCCAAAAATTTAATTAAAAAAACTATGCTGAGTTTGGACCTGTTTCAAATTAAACTATTCAGAATCAACCAGGAATCTCTTTTTTAAACAGCAAAATATCTTAGCATATGTAATGACTTGTAGTTCATGCAAAATTCTTTGTTATTTACAAAATATACACAAGTAAAAGATGGTTTTAGATGGTGTATCATGAATTCTTCATGTGGTGAATACGTGAAATTTACTTCATTAAGGAAGGGTATTTTTTTTGAAGGATTACATTCAACTACTAGTTGATCCAAATATTTCCTAGATTTGAACCCAAATAAAAACTATTTGAAACACGTTTTAATATTTCTAAGTTTAATATAAATTTTAAATATGTAACCATTAAACATATCTATAGATACATTTTTTTAACTTAAGAAAATTAATAAAAGTGAAATGTGTTAAATATCTAACTATTATTTATTCACTAGACAAATATCAGCTGATTCCAAGTCTGAAGCTTCAAACTAAAATCTTTAATAATTATGCCTGGTGGAACAAAAAGTAGTAAAATTTTATTTCATTCTAATAGTTACTGTATAATACTTTCAATAATCCTGCAGGAGTATTATTTGGTTCGAATCTCTAATAATATTATTAATAATAAAACCTTATTAGAATCTATCGTGTAACAAATTTGAATATTCTTCATGTTTAATGTTATGTACCATTTTATAATTGTTTATGCTGTAATCCATTTCAAATTTTTGCGATTCATATAAGAGCCCAGATTCAGATACAATTTTTACTTTTTGGTCGCCACATGGATTTTTATTATTATAATCCTTGTTTTAATTCACAAAAATTTACATTTTTCTTTGTTTCAAATAAAATATCCGTGCCAGCAAGATCCAACAATATAATTCCACTCTTAAATTATAAACTATTAAATACAAAATCATAATTCAGACTAAATATATTAAGAATCTAAAAATAAAATAATATAACTATTAAATCATCTGTAAGTGGTTTCATTAAAATAACTTCATGATCCTAAAATTACTTATACTTACTGTTATGAATAGTTTTTTTGATATATCATTTAATTTGTCGATGTTAAACTATAATAGTAAATATATTAATACC
>CAKKLC010000137.1:32735-58455 GCA_918559645.1 Ceratonova shasta | reverse complement strand
TCAAAAAATAATTATTATATTTACTATGATGGCTAAATTATTTTTATCTGTTGTAACAAATTTCCACTATTCAATCATATTAAAAATACATACGAAGTCGCCTCATGGTTAAATCTAATTCCTGCTGTCTTTAAATAAATAAATTTTTACTTCTAAATTTAACTTTGGTGTCTTTATTTGAAGAAATGTTGACTAAGTAGTTTGTAAATTAGTCATACCAACTGTACATTAGTATTAGTTTTTATTTTCACTGTTAATACCTTTTTTAATTAGTTTTAAAATACGAATTTATTTCCTTCTACTTTTAACTTTTTTTTAACAAAACTAATTTCTTGTTGTGCACTTATTCCAGAAATATTCTGCACTTTAATTTCAAATTTATATAATAATTATATTAAAATTACCAATTTGAATTCAGGGCTGTAACTTAAAGCTTTTAAATGCTATTTTTTGTTATAACCTTACAAACCCATTTTCTTCCACTTCAAGATGATAAAATACATTTTTCATTTGACGAATATATTTTCCCGGTACAGAATAGTTAACTCTCAAATTAACCTATATTTTTTAAATATCGATTACAGGAGTAGGCATATCTAATAGAGGTAAATTAGCATTATATAAGTTAATATAAAAAGCCTAAAATATTTTGTTGCTTACAACAGATTTATTTTCCGTCTTATTCAAGTATACATGAAAATCCTGATAATTATAAAAATTTACATCTGGGCTATATTGACTATAAATATCTTTTTCAGTCATATTGAATGATGCTGTTCCATTCTATAAAAATATCAAGTATTTACAACAACAAAAAAAGGATCATTCATATCATTTTGAATACAAGCTTGATAATACTATAAGTTTAGGCTTAAATACAAGGTTAAAAATAGAACATAACAACACTACCAACATTTTTATCATAATAACGAAGATTATTCACGAGTGATAAGAAAATTTGTATTTGGTGATATTGATTAAGATAACCTGATTATTTTTGAGATAAATCTAATCATATATAAGAATATTTCTGTTATCAGAAATCATATTATCCCAACAGGCTATATCATTCACAAAATTTTATAATAAAACAATATTATTTTTACATAGTAAAATTTATAGAAATATACGATCATTGTATAATTTTGATTCAATTATTCATTATCCAATTTAATAAAAACTATGCATGGAATATATATGGAAATCTCAATCAACAATTAAAGTATTTAAAATAAAAAATTAAAGATAATATCTAAATTTTCAGGTTTTAATAAAATACATCTGAATTCAAGTTTTACAAAATCGTAATATTGCATTTAAGCCTATTGTGTTTATTTAAATCATAAGTCAAATTGTAATGAGACAATAATTGCTTGTTTATCTCAAAAATGAGTGATTTTTTTAATATTTCTACATTACAATAACCCTTAAATATTTTAAAGTGATTTATTGGATTCTTTAAAATTTAAGATGAAAAAAATATTTGGCGCAAAAATATTAATTTCGATGATAATTATACTTGTAAAATCTCTAGAAACCTAATAACCATCTTTCATTATTAATCTCTGTTTGATTTGAATTTATAGATTCATTTAAATTGTTAGAAATTAATATTTTTACAAGTAAAAATATAAAAGATGCAATTTTCTCTTTAGATATTCCTATTAATCAAAAATGTTTGAATTATCTTTGTGTTTTACTTTGATATAATACACTTGTTCCATTTCTACAATATTCTTGTTTTTTATATGAATCAAGACAATAAAAGCAATGTATGATTCAAGAAGATAGTAAATAAATACATATACATAAGTTTGTAGAAGATTTATTTATTTATTTATGGAACTTTAATTTATTAGAATGTCAATCTAAATTTCTAATATTAAAGATATTTCTTTATGAGATGGAAGAGAGTTTTTTTAAGGATAATGCTTACCATAAAATAATTGAATTATTAAAAGTTTAGGTAAATCCCGTTTTAATCGTGTTTTTAAGATTAACTCGTATTTTTGAAAAGATATTTTTTAATGCTTTTAAAATGGTCAGAATTTCGAAATAGTCTATAGTCGAAAAAGAGGATTTGTTTAAGGATAAAGCAATAATAGATATGTTTATTACCGAGTCATTCATTAACAACAATTTTTCTAGTCCTTTTGCAGCTAATATATTCATGGCGAGATTAAGGATGATAGAAAATAATATAAATTGTGCTGCTAATTTCAATTTTAATGCCATTCGATACGTTAAAAGCACGGAATCTAAAGACGGATAAAAATGGAGATGTACAAGATCATATACCTTTTCTACAAGCACTAGTTCTAATTCCTTTTTTGCTGACAGTAGATTCACATGTAAATAAATATTTCTTGTTATTCATAAATATATGAAAGGACACGAATTTGGAGATATTGTATATGAATTAGAACGTTCTCCAGAGACAGTTAGTTGTCATACTGACCTTGCGAGAGAAGCAATATGTCATTATTTATGTGTCAACAGCACTAAAATTAGAGGTTTAAATGAAGACGGAACTGCAAAAATAGTCGAAATATATTAAAGCATGTTTTTCAATCGAAAATACAACACCGGAAGAATAAAGAATAAACCATGGTATGTTGATGGCGTAGAGCGAGGGTCTAGGAAATGCTTCATAGTTCCCTTACTTAATAGAGATGTTGAAACAATGTCGAGAATTATTATAAGAAAATGAATACGAAGGCACTATCATTGTTACTGATAAGTGGAGAGCTTATACACGAGCTTTATCGTCTTTGCCTTCCTATGATCATTTGAGCGTAAATCATAGTATCAGTTACGTTGATTTAAACAATTCTTGCATTCACACGCAAAAATATTGAAGGATTATGGTCTCGTCTTTAGTATTTTATCAGAAAAAGACGAGCTATTACACTTGAAAATTAGTCTGAATATCTAATTTAAGTTTTTATGGGAATATGCCTTACAAAAAAAAATCAATAATTTACTAATTTTATTGCAACATAGCGCTTTTAATTAAACCAAGCTATTATATTGTATTATTATTGTTTTTAACAAATTTTTTATCTTTTTGAAAAACATGTTTTTATTTAAAAAACCACTTAACCGGGATTTACCAAAGTTTAGGTTATTTAAATCAATTTATTCTTTTGTAAAGTTATAATTTACTGGTCATTTTTCCCATGATCAAAAAACTGTTAGCTCTTTACAAGAATTATAGAAAATAAATGATATAATCTTTTTTAACTTTTATATCTGATAACATCCATATTTATAAAATATTTAAATGTAGTAAGAGCTATACTCTACACGGAAAAATATTTCATTTATTGGCAATATTAGCTTGAATTCAAAGATATTTTATTTAATATCATCATTATGATATTAGTAAAATAATGTTGCTAAAAATTATAAATTTGGGTTCAAATCCTTAAAATCCTATTTTTTTAAAATTAAAAATAAGACTCATGACTAGCAATATAAAAAGATTTATAAATAAATCAAATATGGAACATTAACCGATTTGAATTATAATATTAAAAAAGAAATTTGATTAAAAAGTCAAACCAGTTAATTTTTTCTATAAATGTATATCTAGACGTATTGAAATGAAGATTCATCAAGTTATGATTATGAATCTTAAAGAAAAGTTAAAATCAGATATTAGTCACGTAAAATATCACAAAGTGAATAATATTTTTTTCATTGACTATTTAAAAGATAATAAAAAATTAAAATTCTCTTGAACATTTGTTCTAATAAATGCTATAATTTTATGTACAAATTTTAAATGTCGAATAAATATCTTATATTTGACTGAATTCGTAGATGCAAATATAGATTTAAATATGTTTTAAATTTATCGACTGTAATATGATATTTGCAAGGCTAACAAAAAATGTAGACAATTTTATATTGTTAATAAATTAGCCCTATAATGAAGTATTTCTAAAACCAAGCAAAAATTCGTACAATCTTACTGGATTGATAGAGGTTCAATTTCAAAATTAAAATAAAGTTACTTTTTGCTATAGAATATAAAAATAATAGGTGCTGTTGTGGTTAGTTATAGAAAAGTATTTATAAATATATCATGAAACATAACAGGTTATTAAATTATTTACATATCAATGAAATTATTGATTTTTAAAGGATATAATTTTGACGATAATCTGTTAACGTCAATTAAAAAATACTCAAAAGTAAGTTTAACAACATATTATATAAATTAATTTAAATTCTTCATACATAATTATTATGAAATAACATCCAGTAATATACACAAAAGAAATGCAAGAAGAGATTTGAAAATATCTAAAATTAATTGATTTTAGTAAAAATGTGATAAATCATTTCAGTTTTTTTTGTTTAAGACACCATCATAACTTCACAATTTCTCATTAAAATATTTGTATAATGATCTTAAATTACATACATATATATATATATTAAAAACCCCACTTTATGGAATAAACCAAGTTAATATTTTTGTTTTCTTATTATATTTATATGAAACTATTTCTCTGTAATATCATTGTTCTTAATAAATCAATTAAATGTAAACTTGGTTAATTATCTATCATTGTAAAATACATCTAATCTTAAATCATAGTAATAAAATTATATACCCAAATCAAGATATAAGGAAAAGTAAATGGGGGTTCTAATATATTTTTTGAATTTCAAGAACAAATAAAATTGAAAATAATGCAGGTTTTTTCATAAATTAAAAGTCAATATTTTTTATTAATTTGTGATAAAATTTTAGCAGTTTTTGATACCAAGTCATTTATAGATTTATTAAAACAATTCTATTATATAAAATTATAATTTAAAGTAAAATTTAGTGTAAATTTTTCATAATATAAATGTTAAAAAAATTATATAATTTGATTAATATAATAAATTTTAGGCAAATTTTTTACAAAAAATATTGAATTATTACCATTCATTATGATCTGTTTTTTAAAAATTCATTCTTGAATACTTTCTGAGATAAATTATTATTTTGAATATATTTTCCATAATTTTATGTAAAATTTATATCCATTTGAATGATTATTAAATTGCAAGTGTTGGAAATTCAAATTTTTCCTTCATTGTTTGTTTAAATTTTACTTTTGGAATACGTATTTATATTTCAGATTAATAGATTTTTTAAAAAACTTTTAAAAAAGATTTTTTAAAATAATAAAATAACTAAATTACTTACCATGTAATTTTAGCTGAGAGAATTTTTTTATAAATAAAACAAAATATTTCTTTACCATCAATTTCCTAATTTTATTAAGTTTATCATATATTGTATTTGGTTCACAATATTATAATATTAAATATTAGTTTTTTATAAAGAAATTTTTAGATCAAGTGAACAATTTTTCCCCAAGGAAAGTAATTTATTTTTGTATTTTTAAATAAAAAAAAACCCATTAACAAATGCCAACTCAATACCATACCTTTTTACTAACCATACTAGCTGCTAACAACAGTACTATAAGGTATTTCTTCATTCAGAAGGGGGTTCTTAAAAACACTTAAAGTTGTTTGTTTTGTTCTTCTGTAATGGGATTGTAAGTATACAATAAAATACAAGACGAACAAATGTTTGAATTTATGGATAAGTTCTGTCAAAAATATAAAATAACCATCAGCATATGTTGTGAGAGTATTTTTTATAATTCTAATTTGTCATTCAAAAACCTGCTTAAATTAATTTACAGGTTTTTAAAAGAGGAACGAATTTATGAGGCTAGAAAGGAATTGAGTTTGTCAAAAAACACTCTTATAAGATTTTATGCTTTTAGAAAGTATTGTAAAAATATTTTATTCAAGACCCAATAAGATTAGGAGTTGACACTGTAAGAGTTAAAATCGAATAAAGTTTATTTTGTAACAAGCCCAAAAACCATAGGTAAGAGCCTTGGATGTCAAGATATGAGTATTCGGGTTAGTGGACATATGTTTTATTCCAGCAAAAGGATATATAATTGTTATTTTAAATCTTTCAGCTGCAACACTCATGTCAATGATCAAACAGATATATTTATCCGGACTGTAATTCACAGTGATGAATGGTCTGGCTACAATAATATATCAAAGGAACTTCATTTTATTCATTTGAAATTTAACCACTACCTTCACATTTTTTAGTCTATAACGACAGTAGATACACAACTTGTCGAGTCGTATTGGACCAAACAAAAACAAAGAGGTAAAGAAATAAAAGGTAATAAAAAGGATTTATTACAGTCTTATCTTTGGGATTATATGTGGAAGGATAATGTCTATGACGATCCATTTAAAAAAAAACAATTGAACTTATAAGAAACCACCTGGAAATTTATACAACCTAATAAATTAAGAATTTCAATATTCTTTTTATTTGTTTTTTTATTAAATATTTATTTAGAACCTAGATAAAATCTAAACTTGAGTAATTCTGTGGGAAAATTCTTCACTTGATCCATAAATTCTAGGCTTTCTTATTTATGTTTGATTTATGAAAACTAAGGTAAAAAAAATTATTTATATCCAATTATTAATGATCTTGTTATAAAAAATATTTACTTGAAGTATGAAATAAATGAACTACAGTTGAAAGCTGCTTACTTGAATAAAATAAATGATTACATAATATTTTTTCGCTAGTAAAAAGACATTAATACTTAAAATTGAGATTTTCTAAATTTAAAATTGTTCTGATTGAACGTTAAGATGGAGTCGTTATAAAATTAAATCTTAAAAATCAATTAATTTTAAATTTTAGGATGTAAATAGAATAAAATAAAAGGTCATTTTGCTTACAAAAGTTTAATTTTGAAGTGAATAACAAAAATCCTAAGTATCAATTTAATTTTCTAAAATATATTTAACCAACAATCATCAAAATGCCCTCTTATTTTTTATGGAAACAATATAATTGAAATTCCTACTAGTTGTTTGATGTTAAAGATGTAGAAAAACGTATCATTTGATCTTGGTATTTTAAATTTATTAAGGAATTTCTTTTTTTTAATGATATCTAAAATATAATTAAATACTTTAATTCAAATATACACTTATATTAGATGAATTAATATATTGAGAAATTACTGAATAGTTAAATAAACAGTTTAAGTTTAAGTCATGTAATTTTGAAATGTTATTATTGTATTTTATATAAGAACAAATTCAAATAATCTTATTTTATAAAACAGAAATATGAGCGATTTAACGTTAAGGAATCAAAAATAACTTATTTTATTAATATCTTTTTTATCATAGAATTCTCAACTAAAATATTTTATTAAAAAGTTATATTTGGAAGAAATTTTAAAATATACTATAAATTTTGTCACTTTTGTTTAAAAAATAATGAGTTTCACAAAATTATTTAGTTAAATTTATAAATATTACAATTGAACATATTATAGTTATTTTGGTTCAACTTCGTTCCCCCACTTATAACAACTTCGTTTATTCCCCCGGTAAAAATACTATAAAAAAATTAAAAAAAAATATAAATATCACAAAAAAATTTAGTTTAAAATTTAAATTTTAATTAATATAATTTGTGTGATCCAACTTTTTTCATTTATATATATTCCACATCCATTCAGCTAAATATAAATGCATGTTATCACCCAAAAAACACCTTTTTTGATTTTAATATCTTTTTTAAGCTTGGCCCAACAAGAATTCAATATTCTGTGTTTGAGTTCCCGTGTTTGGATCGACAAAATGCAAACTGTGATTGACCATTTTGTGATTATATCCATTACTTCCAATGCTTCTATAAGTAGCCCATTGATCGCTATGTATAATTGAACATTCCCTGCATTCATTTTTCTAAATTGACAATAAAGTTTTCGATTTTCTGTTTGGTACTATTTGTTAATAGATTTTTGAAGGACTAAACGATGTATCCGCAACACCAAATACCCAAAGTTCATTTTTAGTTACAAGACCCAGATGGTATTTTAATTTCTGACGTAAAAGATTTTCATCTATTTGCAAAATTATACTGGGCCACTTAAGCAAATAGGATGCTTCGAAAGATAATGACAATAAAGGTTCCTTAGATAATCATAAAAGTATATTAAAACCTTTTCATGAACGTCAATTTCTTGACATATGTCTACATTTGTTTGCGAAAGAGTCCATTTTGAAAGTAATTTCAAACCAGTTTTCAAAAGAAACCTGTAGAGTTCAAAAATTGATCTTTCTTGAATGATCAAATACTTTTTTCTAATGTGACTTCCTATAGTCATAAATCGAAAATCATAACAATCTTTACAAACGTTTATACGAAACAAGATTACAAGCATTCGAAAATTCCAAACAAATGTAAACAATCATCAAAACTCCGTTTTTTTATAAGTATTTTATGACGTATATCATCTCGCCCATACGAAGTTTTTCTATTATCTTCTGATATATTAGTGATCTTATATGAATGTGATTAAAAAATTTTTAAATATTAACAACTTCGTTTTTTATTATTGTTTTTGAAACTGAAAAACTTAAATATAGAAAACGTTTATCAATAGGCGATTTACATATAATGACAGTTCCAAAAATCTATTTAGTTTATTCTCGATAATTTAATTAAAATTTCTTAATTTGTAAATTAATTCTATTTATAATTGATTCAAATACGTTTTTAAAATCATCACCATGTCAAAATTCTGCCATCTAAATAATACTTTTACACACCATTTTAGTTTTTAAAAATTTATAGTTAAATAAATGTTTCTTAATATTGATTGTATACTTTTTGATAGTTTTAAAATCTATAAAAATCTTGACTAGTAAAAAATTGATCTTTTGAAAGCTTCCTTAAAATAGAAAATTTTTATTTAAATCTTAAAAGATAAGAGTTTTTGATATAAAAAAATTACATACAAAAGTTTGGTTCTACTCTTAAAATTTTAATAATTGAAACAATTACTTAGTAAACACTTCTAAACTATAAATTGTTATGATTAAATAACCTTTTTTTACTCTAGAATTAGAAATAAAGTATCATACAAATTAAAATTTAATAGTTTGTGTCTAAAAATATACATAGTTGTCAG
Source organism: Ceratonova shasta (assembly GCA_918559645.1). NCBI lineage: Eukaryota > Metazoa > Cnidaria > Myxozoa > Bivalvulida > Ceratomyxidae > Ceratonova > Ceratonova shasta. Next base: position 49,402 of record CAKKLC010000137.1, on the reverse strand, counting down.
TGGAAATACACTTGAAAACTTAATAATTGTATTATTTAGATAATTGTTAATGGTATTCTTGGTTTTTAAATAGACCTATTTCCTATAATAAATTTTAAAAGTTGCTTTAGTAATATATAAGAATAGGACCAGATTTCACTGCTTCTTATATGATTTTATTAAGAGCTTCAAAAGATTTAAATCATATGATATCAATTTCTAATAATTATAATAACTAAAATATAAATTTAAAAAATAGTGAATTATCAAATCGAATCATAATAAATTTTTATTGAAATAAATAATTTTATTATACCCATTATTTATCTTAGTTTCTTCAAGATAAAGAATCGCAATATTTTTATTTATTACCAGGTACTTATAAAATAATTTTTTGAGATTTTTTACATAGTTGTTTTTAAGAGAAAATAATTAATTTGAGTCTTCTAGGGCAGGAGTGGGCAAACTTTTTATACCAAGGGCCACATTTGAAACTTTTTTGTTATTTGGGCTGCATATATATTTATATTTTACCTTCTTTAATTACAATTTACAACGTATGAAAATATGAATTAGTGAAATTAACAATGTATTTGTCATTTTATTTCACATTCATACTCTATTAAGTCTATTTTATGACCATTACACATGCACATTACATTTTTAAATACGAACTAAAACAGTTTACAATTTGGTAATAAGATTTTACTATTCATAATTATTTCAATAAAAGTTTATTATTACTTGTCATAATAATTGTAAAGAATAAGGAACTTAATGTTCATATATGTGCATACAACATGATTACAGAGTACAGTTATAATTAATGAGAATTATGTAAGTGTTCACAATTTTTGATAATGTTTTGAACTATGGAACCAGCTTACTGGTTGTGACTCGCATGACTGCATTAAAATTGCAGTCAGTCAACATCGATCTGTTCTTAGACTTTTTTATTTTCATACAAAATAAAGCTTGCTCACAGATATACGTGGATCCAAATAGTGATAAAAGTTTATCAGCAAAGTTTTTTAGGTGTGGGAAAGCCGCTGCTGACAAACATTTAAATAACTCCAGCAGATGAACTGATTTGAACTTTACCAGCAGGTCATTATCAGCTTGTAGGTCAAGCAGCTCTAACTATTTATTCTCTGGTGCTGAATCAGCTTTTGCACTAAATAGCGAACTGATGATATTGAAGATTGGTTCCAGGCTCATATAGTCTTGGAACCGTCTTTCAAATTCCACAACCAAGGCATCCAACAGAGCCATATACTTGTCAGCCATTTCACCAAAAATGTTTTTCTGTTTCAGCAAAGGCAAATAGCAAAACTTGTTTTCACCAGCTTGCCTGGAGAACAGGGAGAGTTTTGCCTAAAATGATTAACCATGCATATACATTTTATGTGCAAACAAGCTATTCCCCTGAAGTTTTACATTCAGTTTATTCAACTTTTCCATAATGTCAGTAGCAAACATAAAGTCTGACTTCCACTCTCCATTAACAATGTTAGTAACAAAATCACAATCAATGCCCTTCATCTCTATTAACATAATTATTTCTTTCTTGAGATCATACTTTCGCTTCAATATCTTGCCCAGGCTCAGCCAGCGGACACTGCTGTAGTAGATAATATCAAAATAATAAGTTTTCAAATCTTCAAGCAGTGCCTGGAACTGCCTATGGTTGAGTGCCCTGGCTCTGATGAGGTTTATCACACTAACAACTATGTCAATAACATGCTTGATATTCAACCCAGCTTCACACAGACTTTTCAGATAGATGACACAGTGCCGAGGTAAGAGTGTATGGTCAGGATGTTTTTCTTTAATTTTATTATGCATCAACTTCACCAAACCTACGTTTTTTTGAGTCAAAACACGCGCTCCATCGATTGTTACACTTTCCATCTTGTTCCATACAAAACCATTAATTTAAACACAGTTCTCAACAGCATTAAATAAATCTTGGCCTGAGGTTGTGTCTTTGAGTGTCTTAACACTAATTAATTCTTCAGTAAGCTCGAAACGAGTGTTTATTCTCGGTATAAATATCAACAATTGTGCTGTGTCCTGTGCATCGGTACTTTCGTCCAACGCAAGATAGTACCACAAAAAGTCTTTGCTTGCATCTCGAAGTTGGTCCATCAAATCGTCACTTATATTGTTAACACGCCTGACTACAGTTCTCCTTGATAAAGAAACGCTGTCAAATTTTGTTTTCTGTTGTGGGCACATAATGCTTGCTGCATCTGACAAGCATTCCTTGATGAACTCACCGTCAAAAAACGGCTAGTTCTGTTTCAAAATCTTGTGGGACAGCACCAAACTGACTTCCATTGCAGCATCTTGTATTGAAGACTGCTTGATAAAAACAGTTTGCTGCTTCTTTAAATTGTTATTAAACTTCTGGCATTTCTTTTTCTCTCTTCGTTTGCAAAATTGTGCCTGAAATCCTTGTTTTGTTTGGTAGTGTCTTCTTATGTTTTACTCCTTGAAGACGTTCACGCTCTCACGGCACAGCAAGCAGACTGCTTTGCTCCCAACGCTCGTGAAGCAGTATTTAGCAGTTTCTTTATCATTAAAAATGCAACATTCATCCTCAATCTTTCTCTTTTTTTGCAGCACTCATGGTTAAATAACGTCTGTTCACTTTTAAATTATAATTTTTACGAAACCTTTCAAAATGTAAATTGTAAAACGAGCTACTTCCGCTTGCGCAAAAACGTAGTTTTGAATAGGAATGTTAACAATTAATGACCAGCAGTGATGACAGGGCACAAACTACTTTGGCAACTATTTTAAAGTAGTAAATATAGCAAAAATGGACAACTCTGTCTAAACAAAAAAAATTTTCATTGACATAGGATCGCAACATGTACGTGCATACGGGCCGCATAATATACTCTAAAGAACCGCATGCGGCCTGCGGGTCGTAGTATGCCCACCCCTGTTCTAGGGTGAATTTTGATAGCTTGAAATTAATTGTTTTTTGTATATAAGTTAAGTAATTTTTGCAACTTTGAGTTTAAAGCTCCAGTATGAAAATGTTAAATTACTAATTTTATAACTTTCAACTTCTAAATTGTAAAGTATCGAATATATAGTATACAAACTTATCAACATTTAATTTAATATAAAATATTATTTTGATTTGACTTATATATTATAATGGATTAGAAACATCTATAGTAAGAACAATATTTTGCCAAATACCCTATATTAGATGTTTATAGTAAAATATTAGTAATATTTAATACTAAATGAAACGATCAATAAATCATTTTTATACAATTTTGTTATTTATTTAATTCAATATAACTTTATATTAAAATTTTAAACTTTAACTACATTAAAAAATTGTTGTTGATAAATATTAGAGTCTTCAAAGTTACTTTGTATTTAATCTTCCCTTTTTTTATTTTTTAATATAAATAAAGAGTAATTTGTTGTTTTCTAAAAACTTATATTGACTAGCATATAATCATAATAAGATAGTATTAATATTTTTATAAATAAAATCAAGAATGACTTAATAAAAAAATTTTGAACTAATTATTAAATAGAATAGTTAAGTATTATTTTTTTTTGTATTTATAAATTAGTTATAAACCTTAGTTCTTGTATGATATATTTTATTTGAAGTGGGAAATTACTTTTATTTTGATTCGAAAGATACTTAAGAAAATAAATATGTAAATATGTACATAATTTATTTCAATTAATTTTAAATTATATTTAAATAGTTTATATCACATCTTTTTAGTTTAATTTAAAAATTTGGAGCTTGTGCGTTTTTCCCCCCAGCAAATCCTATTGCGTTTTTCCCCAAGATTTTATTTAAAATATATAAACAATTGAAATAAATATAAAAAATAAATAGGTTAGAAATTACTAAATTTAAATAAATTCATTCATTCATTCATTCCAATTATTACCAAAAAATATATATTTTCCACATCCATTCTTTAAGATATAGATTTAGTTTTTCTCCAAGTATACCGTTTCGCATTTTTATTATATTTTTAATCTGACTCCATTGACTCTCAATATTTTGTGTGTGAACCAATGTTATAGGGTCAACGAAAAATATTGAATGATTGCCTGTCTTATGGGTGTAATTCTCATCTCCAATATTATTGTAGGCGCGCCACTGATCAGTATGAATTATGGAACCAACTCGGCAAAATTGACGTATTATAGGCAAAAGCGTTGTTGCAGAACGGTTTTCAACAATCTCTAAATAAATTTTAGAAGGTGCAAAAGTTTTATCAGCGAACCCAAGAACCCATATTTCATATTCAGTTGCACGTCCGCCATGATGTTAAGGCTTGTGTCTAAACATGCTTTCATCAACTTGTACAACTATACTAGGACCTCCTAATTTGATTGAATATTTTTCGAAGTAAGTGAGGCAAATAAGTCGCAAATCATTTTTAAAATCAATCAATGCATGTTGTTTCACATTAAATTCACTCATGATATCAACGTTTTTCAAGTCCAAAGACCACTTCCATAATAGTTTTAAAGCCGTTTTCAGGCAAAAACGATAACGTTCAAAAATGCTGAATAATCTTATTGAAAAATATTTTTTGTAATCTAAACAATTTTTTTTCATGCATCTAAATGCATGATCATCTTTGTTTCGAGTATATTTAACAAAAGAACAGACTTAATTACATTTCGAACATAAATGAACTCTTTTAAGGATTTCATGTTTTTGAAAATACTCATTAACGTTTTCAATACTACCATTAAGAAGTGGTTCTATTTTATCTCTATAAAAATATTCCCTCATAACGATTAAACAAAAATTAATAACTTAATGCGTTTTTTCCCCCCGGGGAGAAAAAAACGCATGAGCTCCAAAAATTTATTTTTTACAATAATTCATTGATAATACAAATCATTTCGAATTAAAAAAAACCCAATTCTTTTATAAAATTCTCATAAAAAATCATTCCTATCATACAAATATATTTTACATATTTCAAATTATATGAAAGTATTGAATGCCAAAAAATTTGTGATTTTAAATCTAATAAGAAACTACATATCTTTTTTTAGATAAATTTTATTTTATTAATAATAAAAATAATAAAAAATTACATTTATTATAACTTTTATATATGAATATAGTTTTTATATTTAAATTATCTATAATAACAAAAAATTGAAATTTATAATATTAACTATAATAATTTAAAATCACGTCTGTTTCAATTTCATTTTTGAAGTTTGCAAAAATGAAATATTGTGATACATTGGAACATAAATAATAATGAAATTCTTATTTTAAATAACATCCATAAAATACTATAAATTTTTCTAAACTTTTTAAAATATAAAAAATCATTTTAATATCTGTTTCTTTCACATTCATTAGTTGTAATTTTAAAATTCCATGTTTTGTAAAAAAAAAACTAGTTATAATAAAAAATTTTTAAGACTTATAAAATTAGGGGAATTTTAAACTAATATAACTATTTGTAATAAAATTTCACACAAAGTATTTTGAACTAAATGTTTATGTGTTAAGTTATTTTCCTAAAGATTGTTCATTTACCGTCGTCAAGGTATTGAAATATATATACACTATCAAAAAACGTAAGATTTTATATGTAGAAAAATAGGACAAGTTTACATCAGATACTGACTTTGATAGTTCAAATTACTATAAACATATATAAGCTAATGGATATACTCTCCTAATGAGTGCTATATTTTAAGTTATAAACAAATATATTTTATTTGAAAACACCCAAAAGAAAATATATGGAAAAGATAATAAGTTTGAATTTGCCACATAAGATAAAGTTTGCAAAAAAGAAATCTCCAGCAAATGCTTTTTAAGGTAATGCTTTAAAATAAAAGCGTCTTAAATGAAACCTTTTTTAAGCATGGATGTATATAATTTAAGTGTGTGTTACTCATATTAAAAATATGCTTTATGTAATATAGAATGCAATTGTGCCCACCAGGAATTGGTTGATATTAAACTTGCAGGAATACAAATTATTTTAAAATATTAATTAGGAATTTTTTCTATAATATAATTTTCTGTATCAAATTTTAAGTTCAAATTTAATTTCAGATATAGAGTACAAACCTCATTAATAGAGCTCTATATGACTAATAAATGAATGTAAAATAACTATTACATTACTTTTTAGTCATTAAAATATATTAATAAAGAAATATAAAGAGTATCCTAAAATCTCGAATATAAGCAGCACCTCGTAATATAAAATAAAATTATCTTGTTTTTTGTATGAGCCGCTGCTTATATACAAGATTTTATGGTAGTCTGATCTTGTTCATAAGTCTGACCGAACTTTTTTAAAATAAAATCATCTTTATTTTGTTAAGCCGCGGCCTATATACGAAATTTTTGGATAACTGTGATTATAATTGTGAACATAAAGAAAATTTACTGCAATAAACTATCTAGAACATAAAAAAATTAGAATCGTCTGTAAAAATTACCCCATTTCAAATAGTTTACATATTAAAAAATTTTTAATTAATACGAATAGTGTTAAAAAAACATTAAAATCATTTTTAAAAAAATTATCGCCAACATCCATTTTCAAATATAACTCAAATTTTTCTTTTTTGATTCTTTTTTTCTTTAATACGTTTTTTTGGATCACACGTAAAAATTCCCCCTATTTCAAATAGCTTAAATATTTAAAAAATTTTTATTAATACGAAGTAGTCTTAAAATAACATTAAAATCATTTTTTAAAAAATTATCGCCAACATCCATTCGTTCAAATTTAACTCCAATTTTTCTTTTTTGATTCCTAAAAATTCTTTTAATACGTTTTTTTTTGCTCTGCTTAATAACTTTCAATCGCCTGTGTATTGGTACCTATTTCGTGATTTACAAATTCTCTCCGATGATTAGCTGTCAAATGAGGCAAATTAAGATATCGAGTGATGTTTAAATGACCACGCCATTCATCAGACTAAATTATTGTACCTGGCAAGCAAACTTGTTGTATTATTAAAAGGAGGGTATTTTATGTTATGTTTGGAACAACACACATGTATCCCTTCGCCAGTATATAGCTCGTATCAACTAAACCAATTATCTAAATCTTATAATTCATAGCTCGTCCTCTATTGGATTTTGAATTATGCCTAAACATAGACTCATCATTCTGAACCACTATACCTTCCCTACCAAGTCAAATATCATTTTCATTAGAAAAGATACTTGAACGATCTCTCAACACATCAAAAACTTGAATAATCGTTTTGTCGGAACATCCTTAAAACTCAATTGTTTTCTTTATGGAATCATCGCAGAACCAGCTCTAACAAATAGAAAACTTATCCAGGCTTATTATCAAATTTTCCAGAGCCGATTCTGCTCTTATTGGCCAAGTTGTTTTATAAAAGGAACAAATTTTATAAAAGCACTTCCATGAACGTTTGTCCAAATGTCGCGTTGCGCTTACCTCTCGCATTGTACAACCACAATGGTAGCACAACACACTTCTTCGTAAAATTCCATTTTGCCGTAAAAAATATCTATCAATTCTTCAACTGTTCCTTTAATAAAATTCTGTAAGTATTCAGAATAAAAAGACATGGGTTTTATGAAAAAAAAATTAATTAAAACGTAAAAATTGTCCTTAAATATTTGCCCATATGTTTCAGACAATACTGGAGTATAGAATATAAATCTTATGATTATACAAATATTTGATGACAATCAGAGTGTTCATCACTGATTTTGTTGGCACACATATCACATCTGTCAGAAAGTTCGCAATAGCTAAAAATATTTTTCCTACAATTGAAAGAGTTTTTACATATAATCCTATTCTTTAGGAAATGACATTTTATTTTCTCTTGACAATGCAAACATCAATGTGGGTTTGTGGAATTTCATTAGCAGGAAAGCATCAAAAGAAATTCCAGCGTTATATGTCCTTATAATATCTTAAACAATCATTAACATTATGCCAGCCAGGTATTGACTAAGATCTTAGAATTTGAGGTGGATTGTACATTTGTTAATTTGTATTATTGGTTTGACAATGGCAAATAAAGAATTGCTTTTTTGAATTAGTATTATATGTTTAAGATACCTCTTACAAGGATACTATGAACAATTAAGAACAAGATGTTTGAGCTTAGTAATTTTCATTAAAAAAATACTCAAGTTGCACAAATAAATAGGATTCACATTTAATTCAAAACATAACAGTCAATCAAATTTAACAAATGGAGTAAATTTGTATTAATTCTATTACTAAATTATATAAATATATATATACTTTTTTATCAGTCTTGTTTAGCTCTTTTTACTATATTCGTCCAAGTAATACAAATAAAAGGTTTATTTTTACATTCGCTCAATAATTCGATACAAAATTTTTTTAAAAGGTATCTACATGAATTTTGTGCATCCAGAAGGTATCATTGAAGCCAATTAGGAACTAATGAAAGTGAAATACAAGGTTATCAATAAGAATAAGATAATGAAACTATTTTAGTTAGTTTAATGACTTGACTGCAGATAATAATAATACTTAATGAATATTATATTGTAACTGCTAAAATAGATAAATTGCAGTCTTTCTAAACTATTTTTCAATTAGTAAGTAAAAATCCCTATAAAAAGATGCTCATATATAATTAAGTCAAATTTAACACCAATTTTCATAATGTTTCTAACTGACTATAAGCAAATTTCCTTTATGTTTTTATTATCAAAAGATTAAGGAGAATATTTTAATTTGCTAGACCATGTGATAATAAATTTTGATTTATCACGTTTTTAACTTTTTAACAATGTTAAATAATAAAATTTATGTTCATGTCCGTAATTAGATAAATTAAAAAGAGAATTTACACATTAGGATTCAAAATCTTTGAATTAATTGATTTTACTAAATGTCTTGTAACTTATACATCAATCATAGCGGAGTTATGAAAAGAGGCACATTTTTTTATCAATTTATTCACCTTCAATGGTGATGTAAAAGGGTGTTTTTACTGCTGATTATAAAAAAACTGTTTTAAAAACAAGCTTTGTCCAATAAGCACTCTGATCTATATTCTAAAAGTGAAATTAGCTCTGCATAACTCTACGAAAATTTCGGATTATGTACAAAAACTGACCCGGATTAAACACATGTAAAAAAATTGCCCAGTTTAAAAAGTGACAAGTAGTTTGATAAAAAAATAGAATAAAACTTTAAATAACTTAGTGATTTTACATGATTTTAAAAATCTTTACCAAAAAAGTGTTTTGAAATAGAAATATTCTATTATATCTTATTTACTTTAAATTCTGTTTCATATAATGATTAGGACTAGGTGCCTTAATGTTGTACAACTAAACTTTCATATACAGAAATTATATGGTATTTTTTTGTTAATTGATGTCTAATTATTACAGAAACATAAGTTTTAAAACATTGTAAACATAGCAATATAACATTAAGATCAATTTTAAAACTGAATTATAATTATTTTGGACTAATATTGGATAAAAATACAACACATTTAATCTTTAAATTATCATTCAATATGATCTAAAGGGTTGATTAGCCAATAATAATTATTGATATCAGCTATTATACCATTTAACGTTCTTTCCATATTTTTACTTTTTTTTAATTTCTTTAATATATGTGCTTTGTCAATAAATGATAATTTTTAATTGTTACTAGTATTTTGCTTTATTATAAATAAAATATTAATTTAATAATTTTTAAATTCAATTAATTCGTTATGACATTTGTTTCAATATATGTTATTGGTTATTTTATAAAAATGCAAACTTAAATATATTACGTATATAACAAAGACAAAATTTTTCAGTTTTCTTCTTTCAAGAAAAAAAGTTGTTTAATCTGTGATTTTTATTAGATTAAAATCAGGAAGTATCTTAAAAACATTATTCAAATATACAATAATTTTTAAGTTATTTATAAGTCATTAACCAATAAATGATGTTCATTTAGGGTATTATTTTCAAAATTTCCAAGTATTATAGCAATTTTAAATATATGAAAAAAATCTGAAAAAAAAATTTGAATACTCTTTTAAAACATTTAGCTTGTAGTTCTTATCTCTTTCGTCCAAAAATATATAATACCTGAAAATACAACATGTATAAGTTGTTTTATTTTAAGACTATCTATCTATCTATCTATTTATATATATATGTATAATGTTAAAACTTTTTTGATTCTATTACCATATGGAATTAATTTTATTAAACATAATAAGATATGAATCATCAATAGAAGGAGATTTGATAATTTTTACAAAATTATATTGTTTGATTCATCTTGAACATAAAAATATTAATGGAACGTATATAAGAATTCCCCTATGTAAAAATTGTCATTTTCATTAATTAACAGAATTATTGTATTATATTTGCTATCTACATGACACAATTTTTTTTTAAGTTCAAGTATTAGAAGAAATGATATATATTTTAACGTTATTTAAGGTTTTGAACTTAATTTCAATTTGGAAAAGGTATTTATTTTTAAATAAATATGAAAAATCTTATAAATTATTATGAAAAATACATTAAATTTAAAAAATTAATTTATTACTGCAGTATCTATTCTATTATCCGCCAACTCTCTCAACCGCCACGATTTTACAAATTTACATATATAATTTAAGTAATTTTCTCCTAAAAGTCATTTTTTCCAAGCGTCACATATTTTTAATTTAATTTAATTCATTTCATTTAAATTAATTAATTAATTAATTAATCAATCAATCAATATTAAAACCCAATATTTAAATATGGTAAAATCGATAAGGAATTATCTGCATGGACAGACTTAATCGATTTTGCGGGTGGAATAATTAATTATGGTGTGCTGGTAAACAATGCTTTAGCTATTGCAAAGACTTCAGAAAAATAAGAACTTAAAAGGATCAGTTGAATTGCTGCTTATATTATGGTAAAGAATTGAATTTAACCTAAGAAAATTAATGGGAATCATTTACAACTGAACCTCCAAAAAATGAAGATTTTTTAAGTGTTTAATGATAAAAATAGTTTTTATGGTCCTGAAAATGTACGTAATGTGGACGAAACCAACCTTTTTTATAAACTCATTCCGTCTAAAACTTTGTGCAAAAATGTGAGAAACGGATATTAAATTTTAAAAGATAGAAAATCCGTGCTTTTATGTGCAAATATGACGGAACTATAAAAGTTGAAACCATTATTCGTAGGGAAGTTTGCAAAACCACGTTGTTTTGAGCAATATTTGATAGAAAAATATGTAAATTCATCGAGAGTCTGCATGACTGATGAGATTTTTAACAAATGGCTGTTGGAATGGCATTTAGATATCAATACCACAAGATAAACATTTTATTAGTTATTAATAATTGTTTCTCACATCGTGTTGATGTCGATTAAAAATCCATTGAAATTTTATTTTTGCCGTTAAATCCAACATCAACCTTACAGTCATTAGATCAGGGCGTAATCAATTCTTTGAAAACAATTTTTCCTAATAAAAAATTGTCTGATATTATTGAAAAAGTTGAAAGTGGGTGTAATAATTATGATTCTTATAAAAAACTGGCTTAAAAAGATGAAGTAATTTGGATAAGTTTTGCTTGGAACAAAGCATTAGCTCTAACAATTATAAACTGTTTTAAACATGCAAAATGGTGTATAGGAATAGAAATTTCAGAAATAATAGAACAATACGAAGTTAATTTATTTTATGACTTTGTTGAGAGAGCCAATATTTTAGATCCTGTTGACGAAAGGGACTTAACTTGCTTGATTTTGATTAAAAAGACATGATGCTGAGCATAGCAGATGAACCAAAAAATTGTTATACTGATAAAAATATAAATGAGGAAGTTTGTGATGAAGAGGATCAAGAAGTAATTAAAAAAAAAATTACTAAAAAGCAAATTATAATGCTATTTAAGTGATAAAAGACTATTTTATTTAAGGTTTCTTTGATCGAAATGTAATGATTGGTATTAACCAAATTAGTATGGCTTTAAAAATAGTAAGAAAATAACATAATTGCATGATTTGTTAATTAAAAAATAACCTTTATTTACTATTATATATTTTCTCTCATATGCCACATTTTTGTTCAGTCCCTTTTTTGGCGGATGTGAGGGTAGATACTGTATTTTTAAAACTTAAATTAAACAAAACAGAATGCTAGAATTTTTATTCTTGTTTTATGAAATTTAACTACTTTAAAATCTACTGCCGTATGGAATGGTTTTTATACAATATTTATTGATATCATTTACATTTAAAGTAGATTTAAACAATTTGAATATATGTTTAGTCACTTAAGACCGCAAGATAATAAAAATGTCAGATAAAATTCCAGTAGAATATATTTTCAAATAATTTTGGTACAATTAAAGACATTTTATTTAATATTTTTTTCAGGAATATATCTTTATTATAATTGTTATCTCAAACCATTTTAAGATACAAAATATATTTGAAAGAACAACTATATTTCTTTACTCTATAAAAATTAAGTTTTTACTAAAATCTGCATATTTTATTAACAATTAATTTAAATAATAGTTTATGATACCTATTTTATTAAACAAAATTGCCAAATACTACTCTTTCTTTAAAAAATAATATATTTCCTATAAAGATAAATATTATTTATCTTTTCACGTTAAGGAAAATCGGAAATCTTGGATATAGTATATTATTCCATTAATAATTCAATATAGATTATTATGAAGTAATAATTTAATAAAGAATCCAAATTTATTATATTTTTATATAAGTAATATAAATTATTTATAATTTTTTGAAAAATAATATTTGTAACTCCATTTTGATTGTAAAAGTATTAAAAATAGATCAAATTTTGTACATGAAAAATTAGTATTGTATAAAATTATATTAAAAATTTAAAATAATCCAGATGTAATTTTTACTTAAATATTAATGATTCAGTTTGTGAAATTTAAAAATTTGAATTCAGTAATATACCTTAATTCAAAAATCTTTGTATACGTTTGCTACATGATATTATTGCCCTTAATATATAATATTAACTAAAAAAATGATATTTTAATAAAAATTGCTTGTTTTTATGATACATATAAAACAAAATAAAACTCCAGCACAAGGAGAATCATAATAATACTTCTGTATCATATTTTATCCTTATATAATCATTAACTTCTATTTTTAAAGGTAGGAGTATTGTATTTCTATATGAAGAATCAATATTTCATATTAATTTCAAACAAAATAATAAGAATTTAGATAAGTTTATACTAACTTATGATATAATTTTAGGGTAAAAGGAGTAAATACTTACATCACTGATCAAATAATTATAGTATACTAGTTTTTAAATAAAGAGGTGTCAACTATCCCAGAAATATTTAAGATTTTTCAAAGACCTGATAGATAACGGATATAAGGCACATAATAATGAACTTAACAGCTAAAATTATTAAATGAAATAATAAAATTTTTATGAATAAAATTCTAAAATAACTCTAATACTTTATTCACAATTCTTAAAATTTTCATCTAATATTTTATCAGTTGTTCAATTGAAGAAAAAACATAAAATTATTTAGTTACCTACTGATTATGTATACGTGTGTATTAATTTCGATCCTAGAGATCACAAAAGATTCATTGTATATTGTGATAAAATATTAGTTTAAAAAATGGATCATTTAGTTAAATAGATATTATTACGCTGATTTTGTCATTTCATTTTTATAAAATTTTTACTATAACTCTGGTCCATCTCTTTCATCATCTAATTAGCAATTTATCCTTATACATAATATTTAAAAAAATTTATAGTTTGAGTTTTCTTATTAATATATTTAAGAAGAGAGAAAGCTAATTATTGGTTCATTTAAGCATTATTCTGCTTAAATAATATACTAGCAAATTATTTTTATAATAAACACATTTACTAACATGATAAACTTTTATGGATCATTAAAATATTTTTAAATCTTATGATCTAGAAAATTGTAATTATTTTAACAAGTTTAATAAATGTTCTATAAATAAATATCCAATTTTTATCTTAAATATTTTTAAGGAAGAGTTTTATTTACCATTATGATAAATTATATTTTTTTTAATTTACACTAATAGAAAGAATCAAAAATTTATAATTAGGGGATCATCTGAATTATGTATTTTTGAAATATTTCTCGTAATTAGAAACTTAAAATGAACATTTAACTCTTAGCATAATAGACATTTATTTTGTATAAATTTAGTAAATGGATGAAATTGTAAACATCATTTTAATAAACACAAAATTAGTCAAACATAAGTATTGATTATCAAATCTTTATTTTATAAGTAAACAGGTTCGCACTAATAAGACTCTATATTGCTTAGAGTTTCAGAAAAGTTAAAAAAGCCCAAAAATCTGTAACAAATAAATAAGTGCCAAGAAATGAACTTTATTTTAATTGAGAATTCGGTAAAATAAATAATTTTTTAAGTTACATTTCCAAATAAATTCTGATCAGTTAACTACTCAGGAGTTTCTAGCAATATCTTCAAAATTAATGGTTCTAATTAATTAATAGATAATTTTCTAACATATGATATGAGAATGTAGAATTATTAAAATTCATGTTGTAACAATCAGTTTGAGTTATTTTTAGAATTTATTCAATAACATGTATAATATTCCAGTTACATTAATGCTAAAATATAAGCAATCTTAAGCAATCAATTTGATTTATAAGCAAGAAAGATGTGATAGTTTTTTTTCATTAAATATGATAACTATTTATTGTCAATTTTATAGATTTTTTTGGAAACAACTTAAAAATTTTTAAAAGTCAAATTACAATAATTTTTGAATGCTAAACGTATCTTCAAGTAAATGACCATTTCAAGATACAGTCCTTAAAAAAAAGATTTTTTATAGAATATATCAATAATATAAATTTTGTGAATAATGTAAGAAATGATCCCTAAAAAATTATTAAATTTCTTTTAAATATTTAATTCATAAAAACTTGTTGTCAATCTTATGTTTAAGGCACTTTTAATTAAGTTACAATCATACAATTAAAATATAAATGTTTAGGATTTTAAATTTAAGAATTTTGTATCGATTACAACTTATTTGTACAAAAATACTAATTTTAGTTTCAAATATGGTTTTTATATAAATCAACTAATATTATATGGGAATAGAACATCTGTAATTTAAAAAAATTTTGTTTGAAAATGTTATGCTAAAAAATTAAGCAAAATATCGAAGGATCAAGTTTTTAGATTCTAATAGATAAATAAGAAATTTTTTAAAACTTTGATGTATAAAAATTGAATTGGAGCTTGGAAAATAAATTATAATGTATTTATGTAACCAGCATTATTCAAGATTTATCAAAGAATATACCAAAAATACTTTTATTATCCTAACATATTGTTCTAAAGGTTAATACTATGTAACAAATTAAGTTTTAATTCATATAAATTTTTTTTATTTATGAAGAAAGACCTGTAAACATAATTACAATAATAAAAATAAATAAATCAGCATATCTATCATTTATTAGCAATTAATTTAATTTCCTTATGAAAATTTTATAAAATAAGTACATTATTTTTATAGGAATTTTATCTCCAAAGAACTTAAATACCCCGCGGGATCTAATCCATGACAACCATAAAATATCAAGTTTTTTGCTGTAGTTGTGGGGATTAGATTTGCAAATATTTTGAATGATCTGATATTAAAACATGTGCACTCTGGTTAAATATTGATTACTGTCAAATGGAACGGTTATAACAAGTTAAAAAAATAATGCAAATTACACTCATCATTGGGTTAATAACAGTATTATTTGCAAAAGTTCTGAAGGAAAGGATACTAATACTATTGAAGGAACATGGAACGGTATTAAAAGAACAGGATCTGTGAGATGTAGACCCAAAAGAAAATTATCAAAAAGATTCTTTTAATTTATTTTGCGTAGACAGAAAATAGTTACACTCAGACAATCGCTCATAGACACATTAAAGTCTTCATTTAAACCAGAGTTGTCCAAACTTTTTATTTCACGGGCAATTTTGGCGATTGAATTCGTCAGTGGAGGTCAAGGATTGTACATATTTATGTTAAAAAAATTTTAAGAAAGGTAGCTTGAATATTTTTATAGTAAATTACGGCTGCAAAAATGATATATAAACGTTTATTAAATATACAATAAAAAAAAATTCAGGTAAATTTTAATGGGAATGGTGGAACTAGGATTTTTCCCGAAAAGTTTCTTCAAAGTTCGGATTTAGATCTTGAACGCCAATAATTACCAATGATTGCAAATGTTCATCCGATAAATTTTTCCTATACTTGGATATGAGATATTACATCCTAAAAAATGTTTGTTCGCACACGTATGTAGTGCCATAAAAAGAAATATACTTATTAGCCAATTGCTTTAAATTAGGAAACTCTTTTGGGTCTAAAAATTTGTAAAACTCGATCAGATTTTCTTTCTTATATTTGCTCTTGATTTGATTGCTAGCTTGAAGATCAATTATTTCCATTTGAAACTGGCTTGAAACATCATTAACGTTGCATTCATATGGATTTAGAAAGAGACTAATTTCCCTTGAGTTTATGTCAAGATCAGATAAACGGGTTTGAAATTGATGTTTTAAATCTGCAATTGATTTA
>CAKKLC010000137.1:12503-31247 GCA_918559645.1 Ceratonova shasta | reverse complement strand
TTTGTTAAGGACAAAAATTTGTATAAAATTTAGAAATATCTTTTAAATCAGGTATTTTTGTATACTTAGAGGCACTAATTTACGAATAAAGCAAATTTCACTTTTTATAATTTCTGTTAAGGCAGAATACTTGTTTAAATTTTTCAACGTCCCGTTAATTATAATATTTGTGCAAAGCACTTAATTTAATACGTTACAACAACACCAAAAATGCAATTAATGAAAAAATTACGGTAGGGCATATTTTTACAATCTCTAGCTATTATAATCGGACATAAATCTAAACATTGCAACATATAATGTATTAAGTGTAAAAAAATATACGTAATTTCCGTGGACGGCAATACTTTAAGAACAGTCTCGCAAATTAAAAACAACTATAATTTGATGAAACTGCTCATCAGCACATCCATCGCAAAGTCAAAATGCAAAATCTTTTATTTAGTTGAGCGCCTTATTCACTATACTAACTGCCGAAAAAACTTGAAGCCAAACTGTACAATTTTGAGCGTAGTACCGTGGTCATTCTAACCGAATGCATCCTTAAAAATTGAGATAAATACCGACGCGGCATGCTACATTTATGTTTAGGCAACTTTTTTAAAGTCTCGCGGGCTGTAGTTTGGACACCTCTGCGCTAGAAGATGCAACATATAATAGCTTTTTTGTTATGAGAAAAAAATGGGCAAATAATAGCAAATGATATTCAAAAAAAGGTTACATTTTAATTGCCAGCAATCTTTGCATCATGAATTTTAAAGCTTCTTGGAATTGGTTAGAAAGATTCAAGAACAAATTTTACGATTTCTTATGAAGAAATACTCTTCGACAGCACAATTTTAGCAAAAAAATTACGAAGATTTTTCAAATAAAATAAATCAATATATGCTTGACAATATTTTCAATATTGATAAAACCGCATTAATTATTAAAAATCATCCCAAAAAACTCTGGTTTCGAGCCGTGAAGATAAAGTTTCGGAAAAAATTCAGTAAAGAGAGAGTAAGTTTGCTGTTTTTTTTTGCTCACAAAGAGAGAAAAGATGCCTCTTTGTTAATTGGAAAGAGTAAAAAGCTTTTATGGCTGATAAGCTGCCATGAGATTAATTAAATAATCTATAAATCAAGCAAAAAGGCGTGGATGACAAAAGAACTTCTCAATGAATGGCTTGTAAATGGTTATCAATGGTGTATAAATAAAAAAAAAGAAAAATATTGATGATTCTCGACAATGCACTGTGTCACCGAATATAAAATACTTTTTCTAATGTTGAATTATACTTCCTTACTGCTAATACGACATCTCGTGTTCAACCACTTGATCGGTGCATTATTTGGTCATTTAAAAATTTGTATCAGTAATTTTTTCTGGAAGAGGCAACGTTGAACTCATAAGCCAAAGATATACATATCTTTTGCAAAAAATTCATGATTTCAGATGCAATATCTGTAATTGTTACGTCTTGGAATTCAGTAAATATCGATACAATAAAAAATGGATTCAAAAGAGCCTGGGATTATTTTTAAAATGCTATAGAAAGCCAAGAAATATATAAAGAGTTTACAGAAAAAGAAATTAAAGAACGCCATAGTTATAATGAGTCCTTTATTGGTAAGAATGAAGTTGAGTTTGAAAATTATATTGAAATTCAAAATTCAAAAGAATACTCGGAAAATATTGAAGAAAGTGAAGAAACTATTGAAGAACCCATAATAGGACTTGATGATGCGTTCGAGTGGTTGAAAATGCTCGAAAAATATTTATATGGAAACATTCCTGAAGTGCTTGAACACTTGTATTCTTTGCCAGAAAAAATAAGCAAAAAATGCGCTGAGTTCTCTGGGCAGACAAATATTTTAGATTTTTAAATTAAAAAATAGTTTTCGGTATTCTTATACTATAATTTATTTGACTGAATGGTGCCTGCTTAAAATTTTTGTTACCCCATTTGTTACGAAAATTTTTTTTGGTAGATTGAATACGTTAAATTGGGAGTTGACTGTATTTTATTCATTTGTAGAACATGTCATTTGAATCAAGAACTTTTAAATTTTATTTTGATATCTTTTAAGTCAAATTAAAATATTTAAGATGGTTTATTAAATATAAAATATTTTTTACGTATATTATTTTGTTAATGATTTGCCTCTAAAAGTATCTTTAAAATTTTTAAGTTTTAAATAAATTTTTTTAAAATGTGTATTCAGAAAAGTGATTTAATATTTATATAAACTTACTTACGCCATCTTTTTCAAGGTATTTCTTAAATTATTGGATCAATTGGATTTTTTTCCTCAAGTTGAGGAAAAAAAGTGTTTTTTATATTTTCAGCCAAAAATTTAAAAAAAAATTAGAAAAACTATGCCGAGTTTGGACCTGTTTTAAAATAAACTATTCAGAATTAACCATGAATCTCTTATTTTTTAAAACAGCAAAATATCTTAGCATATGAAATGACATGTAGTTCATGCAAAATTCTTTGTTATTAACAAAATATACACAAGTAAAAGATGGTTTTGGATGGAGTATCATGAATTCTTCATATGATGTATAAATGAAATTTACTTCATTAAGGAAGGGTATTTTTTTTGAAGGATTAAATTTAACTTCCAGTTAGTCCAAATATTTCCTAGATTTGAACCCAAATAAAAACTAGTTGAAACACGTTTTAATATTTCTCAGTTTAATATAAATTTTAAATATTTAACCATTAAACATATCTATAGATACATTTTTTTAACTTAAGAAAATTAATAAAAGTGAAATGTGTTAAATATCTAACTATTATTTATTCGCTAGACAAATATCAGCTGATTCCAAGTCTGAAGCTTCAAACTAAAATATTTATTAATTATGCCTGGTGAAACAGAAAGTTGTATAATTTTATTTCATTCTTAAAGTTACTGTATAATACTTTCAATAATCCTGCAGGAGTATTATTTGGTTCGAATCTCTAATAATATTATTAATAATAAAACCTTATTAGAATCTATCGTGTAACAAATTTGAATATTCTTCATGTTTAATGTTATGTACCATTTTATAATTGTTTATGCTGTAATCCATTTCAAATTTTTGCGATTCATATAAGAGCCCAGATTCAGATACAATTTTTACTTTTTGGTCGCCACATGGATTTTTATTATTATAATCCTTGTTTTAATTCACAAAAATTTACATTTTTCTTTGTTTCAAATAAAATATCCGTGCCGGCAAGATCCAACAATATAATTCCACTCTTAAATTATAAACTATTAAATACAACATCATTATTCAGACTAAATATATTAAGAATCTAAAAATAAAATAATATAACTATTAAATCATCTGTAAGAGGTTTCATTAAAATAACTTCATGATCCTAAAATTACTTATAATTACTGTTATGAATAGTTTTTTTGATTTATCATTTAATTTGTCGATGTTAAACTATAATAGTAAATATATTAATACAATTATGTTATCAAATATCGATTTTACATGATCTTTCAAATGTTGATAGTTGTTTTTATGGGTAAATATAGGATTTTCCTATTATTATATAATAAAATTTACTTCATCAATTTTTTTCAAGAAATCGACTAAACGAGATTCAGTGTTCAAAAAATAATTATTATATTTACTATGATGGCTAAATTATTTTTATCTGTTGTAACAAATTTCCACTATTCAATCATATTAAAAATACATAAGAAGTCGCCTCATGGTTAAATCTAATTCCTGCTGTCTTTAAATAAATAAATTTTTACTTCTAAATTTAACTTTGGTATCTTTATTTGAAGAAATGTTGACTAAGTAGTTTGTAAATTAGTCATACCAACTGTACATTAGTATTAGTTTTTATTTTCACTGTTAATACCTTTTTTAATTAGTTTTAAAATACGAATTTATTTCCTTCTACTTTTAACTTTTTTTTAACAAAACTAATTTCTTGTTGTGCACTTATTCCAGAAATATTCTGCACTTTAATTTCAAATTTATATAATAATTATATTAAAATTACCAATTTTAATTCAGGGCTGTAACTAAAAGCTTTTAAATGCTATTTTTTGTTATAACCTTACAAACCCATTTTCTTCCACTTCAAGATGATAAAATACATATTTCATTTGACGAATATATTTTCCCGGTACAGAATAGTTGACTCTCAAATTAACCTATATTTTTTAAATATCGATTACAGGAGTAGGCATATCTAATGGAGGTAAATTAGCATTATATAAGTTAATATAAAAAGCCTAAAATATTTTGTTGCTTACAACAGATTTATTTTCCGTCTTATTCAAGTATACATGAAAATCCTGATAATTATAAAAATTTACATCTGGGCTATATTGACTATAAATATCTTTTTCAGTCATATTGAATGATGCTGTTCCATTCTATAAAAATATCAAGTATTTACAACAACAAAAAAAGGATCATTCATATCATTTTGAATACAAGCTTGATAATACTACAAGTTTAGGCTTAAATACAAGGTTAAAAATAGAACATAACAACACTACCAACATTTTTATCATAATAACGAAGATTATTCACGAGTTATAAGAAAATTAGTATTTGGTGATATTGATTAAGATAACCTGAATATTTTTGAGATAAATCTAATCATATCTAATCATATCTAAATTATATTTCTTTTATCAAATATCATATTATCCAAATGGACTATATTATTTTTAAAATTTTATAATAAAAGAATAGCATTTTTACATACAGTTAATTTTTTTTAACGAAATTTTTTTTTACGAAAACAAAAATTTAATCAGCATATTAAACTAAATTAATTTTTTTATTAACCAACTTTTTTATAAAAGAAAGGATTTTTAAGCCTGGACATTGCCGAAAATTAACAATAACTAAAAAAAAAGAAAATCATACAACATTGAACAAAAATAAAACTTAATTTAATATAAAGAAGAGAGCAGTGGGGTTTCCCAATAATTTATGGCGCAAAAATTTAACATGCCAATCGGTCCAATAAACGAAATTTGAAAACAAAAAGAAAGAATTAAAAAAGCTTTCAAATTATGCCAAAATAGACTTTATTGAAAGAAAAAAAATACAATAAAAAAGGAAAACAGCCGTTTTTGAGCCACAATTAAATGAATGGGTTTTTTTCACAAAGATAAACGAATAAAATAATAACCAATGAAATTTTGATGAGAGCAGCGTTGGATTTTTCCGAAAAGTTTGATTTGATAAATTTTAAATGTTCAAGTTCATGATTAATAGCTTTTAAAAAAGATTAAAAATAAAATATATATTTGTATCGGGACAAGAACAACTGGTTGATTTAAATTTAATTTATGAAAATTGGCAGAAATACAGTAAAACAAACTCTCAAATTATGACTCAAAAGACATTTTTAACGCTGATTAGACGGCTCTTTTTTTTAAATGTCCTCCAAAAAGAACATTAACAATGTCTCTAGAAGATAAATTATCAGGCAGGTTTTCTAAAGAAAGGATGACTTTGTTATTTGCTGCAAGTTCAACGGGTGAAAAATTTCCTCCAGTCATAATAGGGAAGGCAAAAAAAACCACGTTGGTGTAAAAATATTGATATCAAAACGAATTCAATAATTTACAAAAATTCTTCGAAAGCATGGATGACCAGAACTATTTTCGTAGAGTGGTTGACATCATTAAATTTAAACTTGTTAAGTAAAAATAGGTAAATTGAAATGACAATTGATAATGCATCATGTCATATTCTTGGTGGCAAATCTTTTAGCAATATTGAACTTGTTTTTCTGCAAAAAAAAACTACCATAAAAGTTCAACCTCTGGATCAAGGTGTCATTCATTCTTTTAAAAGTAATTATAAAAACTATTTTCTTCAAAAAATGGTTTTTCAAAATCTAAATATTGACATAAGGGAGGTTCTGCAAAAATTTAATTTATCTGATAGCATACCTATTATTCGATCATGGAATGAAGTAATAGCTATAACAATCATAAACTGTTTCAAAAAAGCTAGAAAATAACTTTAAAAATCCATTTGAGATTAGAAAAAATGAAAAAGATGATATAACATTCAGAAATTACCTCTGAATGTAGAAATTGATTATAATGAAAGTGAAAATAATGCTTTTATTTGCGAGAATGAAGATTATATTATGATGGCGGAATCTAATCACGGTTCTGATATTCAATCAGAACAAGAATTAGAACCACAAAAATATTATATTATTGGTATGGAAGAAGCAATAAACTACTTAAATATGCTCGAAAAGTTTTTTCGTGTTAGCGATTTGGAGTGTATCTTCCTTTAATTTATGAATTATTGATAAAATTACATCGAAAAGAAATAATTCATAGGAAAAAAACATAAATAACAGATTATTTAGTGCACAAAAAGAGTAAAAAGTTTTATTTGTTCGTTCTTTTTTTTAACAAAATTGTTTTTTTTTTGTGGTTTTTGCTGTTCGTTAAAAAAAAATTAACTGTATATCGAAAAATGTTCTACTTTTCTAATTGATTGAACTTTTAAAACAGCACTGCCTGTTTTTTTTTAAATTTAAACAATACATGTTTTTGTTGGGCTTTTTTTCCTTTGGTGTATGCTTTTATGAGTCATAAAACTAAAATTCTTTATTATAAAGTTTTAAAGAAGATAAACGAGATTTTTGAAATAAGACCGAAAATAATAATCTCGGATTTTCAAAAGCCAATACTAAATTCAACTCGTGAAGTTTTTCCTCATGAAAAAAGTTATACCTGTTTATTTCATTTCGGTTAGAGTATTTGACGACGTATAAATTAAAGTGGTGAATCCAATAAAAACATAAAACGATAAAGATTATATAAAACTTTTAAGACTTGTTGAATCTAGCATTTGTTCCACCAGATTCAGTAATCAATGGTTATTTTGAACTAAAAATATATTTATTAGAAATTAAACAAAAATTGAATCATGATTTCTATTATTACATTGAAAGGACTTAAATTGGAAACTATGAAAATGATAAAAATATTTTTAAAGAACCGATTTATAGTCATAATTTATGGAATTGTTATTCACGAGTATTTAATCATATATCGATACCATCATGACCTGTTGAAGGTTGGCATCGATCTTGGAACTGCAAATCAAGATAGCTCATTAAATTATTTGGAGACTGATCAATAAAATGAAAGAAGAAGAAATAAATCATTTCCATATTGTAAGAGGAAAATCGCGAATTTATGAATTGTCAGAAAGGTAATTGAAAATAGAAAATAAATTAAGAGCTGTTGTAAAATATTATCAATTTTATACGTTTATTGAATATTTAAATGCAATCGATGTAATTTATTATTGGTCTTTTGATTAAATTAAGTTTTATCAATAATTTTTTCAATTAAATCTCAATTTAGTTCATTTAAGTCATTTTTAACTAACAATAATTTAATCTCGGGCGACTAACACCGACTGATATATTTATTTATAAATATGTATACAGTCAGACTTCACTTTTTGCATATTTAGTTTTTTGCATATTTACTCGTTTATAGCATATTTTAATAAATTTTTACGTATTAAGTTAATTTTTTGTTTGAATAGCGCCGTTTTCTGCATAAAACCTCGTTTTTTGCATATTTCAATATTTTCGCAAAAAACATCAATAAAACATAAAACATGGCGAAACCTAAAAAAGTAATCATACCACTCACTCTAAAACAAAAACGTAAAATTCTGGAAAAAATATAAAAGAAACACATAATCAAAAAGAACTTTCACTTTTCTATAAAGTTGATCAATCAACAATATCCAGAATATTTTTAAATAAATTGAAATACATAAATCTTGATAATTTTATAGAAGATAAGCATAAATTCAGGGCTGGAAAACACGATAATCTGGAAATTCTTATTGTAAAACATATTAAACATCTAAGAGCCGAAAATTTCCCAATATCTAAGGATATTATTATACAATCGGCATTAAAAATAGCCAAAGAATTGAATATTAATAATTTCAAGGCTTCTAATTGATGGTTTGAGCGTTTTAAATCCAGGAAGAATATTGGTAGCTATAAAGAGTCCGGTGAATCAGAGAAAGTCGACAAGAAAGTAGTTAAAATGTGGAAACAGAGTACTCTTTCTAGTCTTCTTTCTAGATTTGACCCATCTGACATTTACAATGCTGCTAAGACAGGGTTAATTTTTGAACTTTTACCATTAAACATATACAATGAGAATGGTGCATCAAATAAAACAAAAAGAAACAGCAAAACAAGAATTTCTCTCTTTTTGTGTACAAATTTGATGAGAGACTTTAAAATGAAGCCACATTTAATAGAAAACTCAAAAAACCGATATGTTTTAGAGATATCAAGAAATTGCCAGTAAAATATTTTGGAAACAAGTCCTCCTGGATGACATCCTTTATTTTTTATGAATTTCTAAAATATCCTTATCTCCATCAACGGAAAAAATCGAAGAAAGGGTGCTTAATTATCGATAACGCTCCAGTTCATATAATATTGGAGGGGGTTCAATTCGATATGTTAGGAAATTTTATCCTTCCGCCAAATACAACAAGCGTTTTATATCCTTTAGAAATAAAAAAAATCAACAGTTTTAAATGTCGTTATAAAAAATATCTATATAGATCATTAATCCAGAAATTTGAAATGAAAGAAAAAGTTAAAATAGAACTAAGAGAATCCATATTTTTAATTGAAAATTAGTGTCATTCTTTGCAGCCAAAAACAATTTAAAATTGCTCTAATAGTGCATTTAAGAATAGTAAAGAGGAAGAAATTATCCTGGAAAACGATTATTCAGTAAAAGAACAAGAAAACCTATCTACAGAAATAATTAATGATCCTACACTTTTAGATGAAATAGATGAGTCAATGAAAATAAGATTTATTTGAATCACCAACCATTGAAACAATTATAGATTCATATAAAGAGCATTTTGATCAGGAAATATATCAGGATGAAAAAAGCGAGGAAAGAACTAATTAAATTAAAATAGAAGAAGCGGTCAAAGCATTGAGATTATTAAAAAAACTTCTTCTCTTAAAACTAAAAGACAGATGGAAAGGATTCAAATGATATAAGAGAACTTGAAAAATCAATTTATCAGATTAGGAAAAGAAAGAGTAAACAGAAAACACTATTTGACTTCATTTTTACAAAAAAAAATAATTATTTCCAATTTTTTGTTTTTTGGATATTATCTTAGAAAACCAAAAAATGCAAAAAACGGGGTCTCACTGTAAATATATATATATATATATATTTATATGTTTATTTATACAAATGTGTTTATATAAATTTATATTTATGTTTATTTATACAAATATGTTTATATAAATTTATATTTATATATGTTTATTTATATCGTAAGGGGAATTTTCCCCAAAAAAAATATCCTAAAAAAAATGGAAATAAATTACACAAAAAACTTAAGAAAAAATGAACAAATTATTTATGGTGGAAATAGGTACTATTTATGTGGGAATTTAAAGAAAGGTGAATTCTGTAGATGCATTAACAAGAAATGTAAATCAAGTATTATTGTTGAAGATAGAAAATTAAAAGAAATAAAAGGGGAACATAACTATGAAGGAAAAAATTTAACAGAGTTAAAAGTTTTAGAAACTATAAGAAAAATATCAAATTTTGCATTATTGGAAAATTTAAGAAATAATACGATAATATCTGAAGCTACAAAAAATCTAGATAGTTATGAAAGAAGTTTATTGCCTAAAGATAAAAGTATGAGAAGAAATATAAGGAATACAAAGTAAAAAAATAAAAATTTGACTTTTTGTGATCACTATGATGTACCAAATGAAAAAATTTATGCAATTTCTTGTTCAAAATTTGTTGAATATTGTTCCGGAATGGACGATATTACTAAAATTATAATCTGTTTTGATGATTCATTGATAGATTTTTTAAAAGGATCGAAAATATGGTTATGTGATGGAACATTTATGTCCGCACCCAACAATGTATATCAAATTTTTACAATTCATTTTGAAATTTATAATTAAATCTTTCCGATTTGCTATTCATACTTAAAATAAAAAAACAAAGAAACATATATTACAATGCTTAAAAAAATTGTTGAAATTTTACGGGAAGTTAAAGTAATAGAAATAATTGCTGATTTTGAAAAAGCTATTTTAGAGGCTTTCAAAGAAACTTTACATAATATCAAGATAAGTTACTGCTTGTTTCATTTTAGGTAAATAATATATGGAAAAATTCAAAAGCATGGATTTTAAATAATTTATAATGATAATTCCAGGTTTAGAGATGATATAAGGAATCTTTTGTCATTAGCATTTATTGAACTTCTTATGTAAGATCATGATTTGCTATAGTTTAGTTATCTTTAATAAGATACACATATTACATTCTTAATTTAAATAATTTTTTGCAGTATTTTGTAGAAAACATTCTTGAAGAAGAGACTCTTTTATCATGGAATGCAAATGTAAAATTAGAGAATTTTAAGCCTTTAACAACTAATAAGTATGAAGGTTTCCATAGGGCTTTAAACAATTGTTTTAATAGTCCCTATCCAAGTCTTTCATTTTCCTTAAATGAATTAAGAAAGTATATTTAAATTATTGGAAATCAAAAATCACTATCATCCGCATCTATAAATGATAAAAAAGAATAATATTTTAAAAAAAGTATTTGAAATTGAAAAAAACTATTGATATGAAAAATAATTTTTAATGATTTACATATCTTTATTCATGCCATTAGCAATAGCTATTCATGAAAACTAGATTAAATGATTTTTTTTTGGTAGAATTTTCCCCTTTTTGGGGGAAAATTTTCCCACTCGTCTCACTGTATATGTATATTTATATGTTTATTTATACAAATGTATTTATATAAATATATATATGGTTATTTAAAAATATGTGTTTACATATATATATATATATATGTTTATATATATACTTTTTTTTATTTATTTATTTATATATATATATATATATGTTTATATAAATATGTGTTTACACATATATATATATTTATATTTTTAAATATTTATGTATACATACATAAATATGTTTATATATTTTTTTTTATTTATTTATATATATATATATATTTATATTTTTAAATATTTATGTATACAAACATAAATATGTTTATATATATTTTTTTATTTATTTATTTATATATATATATATATTTATATGTTTATTTATTTATGTATACATACATATATTTATATATTTTTATATATAATTTTATTTATTTATATATATATAAATATAAATATATATTTGTTTATTTATAGATATCTGTTTACATGTATTAATGTTTATTTTTATTTATTTATTTTATTAATTATTTATTTCTTTTAACCCAGAGGGAAAAAATTTATTAAAAGTTTCCTAACATAAATATTGCTAAAGAAGATCGCTGAGTATACAGTGTTCTTAATGAATATGAATTTGTTAAATAAAAAGATAAAAATAATAACATGAAAACTGATGTAAGGAAACTTGAAATAAAAAATCTGAACTAATATATAAATAAATTTCTTAATATATATTGAATAGAAAGTTTAATGTTGCCTATTTTAAAATTTATAGAAGCAACAACCTCGATATTGCGGATTTTAAAAATTTTATCATCTATAGTTATAATTCAAAACAACCAATTAAAACCAATATGCAGCCTTTGAATTTTAATTTATCCCAAATATTCTTATACTTTATAAAACCTAAAAATCATTAAACATATAAATTCTCACAAAGATCTTAGGCATGAAATTTTATACCACCTTCTCTAAATATATATCATAGCAGGTTTATTTAAAATCCTTTTACAATACAAGTATTAAAATTCATTTGTACAAAAGGAAATATAATTAAAATTCATTACTTTGTATACACATGCGTAATAAAAATTCCATAAATTAGAATCGAATCTCTTAAGAACAAATGTGCACATATATATCAAGGGTTTTTAATTTTTTATTGAGACTTTTTGTTAACAGAAAAGTAGAAATAACTATGGGAGGATTGGACGAATCTGGAAAGACAACAATTATAAATCAGTTGAAATATTCTAGAAAAGTCCCACTGTACTCAAATAAGAAATTCAACTATGAAACCGTCAAATATAAAACTTTCACATTCCTAGTGTGGGTATTGGGCAGTTTTAAAAATATGCATCACATGTGGACCTTAAATTACAATTATTCTAAAGGAATTATATATGTTGTAGATAGCAATGATAAAGTAAGGTTGAAGGAAGCAAGATTGGAACTATTTAATATTTTGGCGAATCAAAAGTTGAAGAATGCTCCTTTATTGATATTTTCTAATAAACAGGATGTAGAAGGGTCACTAGGAACTAAAGAATTGAAAAAAATGCTTGAATTGAAAGAAATTAATGATAGGAATTGGTATATTCAACCGTGTGTTGCAACAAAACGAGAAGGTTTAGATGAAGGTATTGAATGGTTTGTTTCACACTTGAAAACTGATATTATTTGTTGATGAAAATGACTTTATATTACTCTCTTGTCATTAATGTATGTTAATAAAAAGTGTATCCTATTTTTGTTAAATTCTTTATAGTGGTTTTAGTTTATAAATATTAATTTTTATGTTAATAAAATGGGGCCATATTTTTGACCAATATTTTTAAAATTTGTAACTAAACGCTATGGTGATTTTAAAAAATAAGTTGTTGTGTTTTGTGACATTATGATATTTATATATAAAAACCAATTATTCTTTTTTATGTGGGAATTCAAGATGTTTAAGTATTTTGTATAGTACAGATGTATATTGACAAGAAACGTATTAATATCATGTATGTGTCATTAAAATTTGCAAATACAAAAAAAATGTGGCTAATATATAAAAAATTAAAAAAATTCTGAACATTTAATCAAATTCAAACAGCTAAAAATAATTTTTTTTATTATTCCACATCCATACAATTTCAGTAAAAAAAATCTGGAGAAAAAAATTTCAATGGTGAACTTTTTTCCCAGATCCAATATATTTATACCATCTAATATAAAAAAATATTTTTAATTTTTTTCTGAAAGCAAAAATTTTTGCTTATTATTGAAAGTAGTAAGTAGGGGGTTGTATTGCAAACTTCTCAAAATCATTGAGATTCTTATATTTAACTTGCGAATTTTATAATTTCAAATTTTATGCTTTTATTACACAATAATAATATTAGGTGGTAATAATATTTAAAAATAAAAAGTTTTATATTTGTATAATTTTATTATATCTCAAAGATCCACACCTGGTATGATATAAATATAAAAAATAGAAATTGATAGAACCCTATATTTCTTAGATTATTTACAACTTAGATAAAAAAAATTATATATCATTATCCATATTTAACAATTTTTGATTAAGTTTTTTTTAGTTATCCTTAGTGTATATTCAAACGACTATAAAAATCCATATTTTCTTTCATTAATAAAACTCATGTAATTAAAATAGAAATTTGGTACAATGTTGTTTTCAATATGGCCATATTTTGTATTCTAAAAAAAAATAAGAAATGTAGATAATTATTAAGTATTAGTGTAATAATTCAAAAATTTAAAAAAATATTTATTCTGCAAATGAATGCTTTGAAACTGGATAGAAAGATGATGATTAAAGCAAAAAGTTTTGAAATTTGAATCAAATATGGATTAATAGTATAAAAGACTTCAAGATACATCCATTATAATTATTCAAGTTTGTTAGTAAATTAAACATAAAGCCATACCTTACTTTTAACTATAAAAAGCAATAATTATGTTTCCAGAATATTTTCAATATTACTAGGAACCAAGTCTGAAAAATTTTAAGGTTGTTGGATTTTATAATTATAAAGTTTACCATATTTGGAACTATTTTTATTAAGCATGCATTATTGTTAAAATAATTAAGAGAGGTTTAAACTTGGAGAAACGCTCAAGTCGTTTTTAAATAGGGGTAAAAATCTTACTTTTGATATAAATAAAAATTCCTTACTTAAAATAACAGAAGATTGAAGTAAGAAATTTAATGATTTGTGGCTGGTATTTGTAGAAAAACTAAAAATATTTTTAATAGAATCCTACAGATAAAATATTAACTATTTTAATAAATTTTATTTAAGAAAAGGTAAAAAGGAGTACAAGAATTATATCTGAATACTAGAGAGTTTAAAAATATTTAATTTTTATGTATAGTTGTCAACCACAATATGAATTTTGTAACAGATCGAACAAATTAATTTATGAAAATAAATTGGAAGACTTGGATAGATAAGAAGCAATATATCTTCAGGAAAAATATTTGATCACTCGAAAAATTTGTCAAAAAATATATGTTTAACAAATATTCTGATTTAAGGAATTTTATTTCAACATTTTATATATAGATTTATACTTGATTTTTAAACTCTTCAATACTAAACTTTTACTGAAATTTTTTCAATATAATTTTAACCCTTTAATAATTAATATGCCTGAAATTAATGAGCTTTTTTTTACAAATATGTCAACAATACAGCAACATTATTCGAATACTTAAGAACAAAAGGTATTTTACAAATATATGTTTATTGTCGTGGTTGTGGTGATCTATTAAAATTGACAAAAAACAACAGATTACTTGATAATGAAGCTTTTATATGTTATAAAAATAATGCATGCTCTTCCAAAAAAGAATAAGCATTGATTTTTATAGTTTTTTTGAGGATTTAACATTTCCTCTTTACAAAGCTATCATTGTAATTTGCAAACTGGTTTATAATACACCACAAATTACTGTTTTTAAAAGTCTTGAATTAAGCTAGCTGATAGTGCTGAAAATATACAAAAAATTTAGACTTGCTGAGATTGAATATTTATCTGCAAATCCAGTAAGATTAGGTGGAAGAAATAAAGTATGCTAAGTGGACGAAAGCATGTTTAAATATAAGCAAAAATATCATGTTGACAGAGTATTAAATTCTGATAAATGGGTCTTTGGAATGTTTGATACGAGCTACAAACCTGCAAAATATTTTGTAAAGCTATTCTCAGATCGATCATGTGAATCATTAATTCCAATTATAATCAAGGTTTACACACTTGGTACAATTGATAAGAGTGAAGAATGGTGAAGTTATAGGCATCTGTTTGATTTAAAAATTAAATTACAAACTGTTAATTATTCAGTTAATTTTTTAAATCCAGTAAATGGTGTCCATACACAAAATGTAGAATCACTCTAGAATAAATTAAAAAGAAGAATGAAAAATACAATGGGAATGGCTGATGGCATATTAGAAGAATATTTACAAGAATGGATGTTTAAAGATAATATTTTTATGGACAATATTGGACTATGTGTAATTTTAAATTAATATTTGACTATGTATCATTTTTAACCCAATATTGGACTATGTGTCATTTTTAACTAATATCGGACTATGTGTAATTTTTAATTCAATATTGGACTATGTGTAATTTTTAACTAATATTGGACTGTGTAATTTTAACTAATATTGGACTATGTATGTGTATTTTTTAACTAATTTTGGACTATGTGTAATTTTTAAACCAATATTGGACTGTGTGTAATTTTTAACCCAATATTGGACTATGTGTTATTTTAAAACCCAACATTATACTATGTGTCATTTTTAACTAATATTGGACTGTGTGTCATTTTTAACCCAATATTAGACTCGAATTTTTAACCCAATAATGGACTATGTGTAATTTTTAACTAATATTAGACTATGTGAAATTTTTAACCCAATATTTGACTGTGTAATTTTAAACCCAATATTGGACTATGTGTAATTTTAAACCCAATATTGGACTATGTGTAATTTTTAACCAATATTGGACTGTGTAATTTTTAAGTAATATTGGACTATGTGTAATATTTAACCCAATATTGGACTATGTGTAATATTTAACCCAATATTGGACTATGTGTAATATTTAACCCAATATTGGACTATGTGTAATTTTTAACTAATATTGGACTGTGTAATTTTAACTAATATTGGACTATATGTAATTTTTAACCCAACATTATACTATGTGTAATTTTTAAGTAATATTGGACTATGTGTAATATTTAACCCAATATTGGAATATGTGTAATATTTAACCCAATATTGGACTATGTGTAATATTTAACCCAATATTGGACTATGTGTAATTTTTAACCCAATATTAGACTATGTGTAATTTTAAATTAATATTGACCATGTGTAATTTTTAACCCAATATTGGACTATGTGTAATTTTTAACCCAATATTGGACTGTGTGTAATTTTTAACTAATATTGGACTATGTGTAATATTTAACTCAATATTGGACTTGGTGTAATTTTTAACCCAATATTGACCATGTGTAATTTTTAACCCAATATTGGACTATGTGTAATTTTTAACCCAATATTGGACTGTGTGTAATTTTTAACTAATATTGGACTATGTGTAATATTTAATTCAATATTGGACTTGGTGTAATTTTTAACCCAATATTGAACTATATGTAATTTTTAACCCAATATTGGACTATTTGTAATTTTCCACCCCGATCCGAATTTTATTCTTATATAATACTACTGATTGGATTTACTGCTAATTTAGTGACTATATAATAACCTATATCTTCAATTTTATTTCAAACAGCTTTAATTAGATCATACTTTATAAAAAGTTTTCTTAATAACAAATATCTTTTGAGACAGTTGCTATGTATTTTTTAACTTATTTATAGAGTAGAGAATCAATTATTTATACGTCGCTTATAAAAAATCGTATTTATACAAATTTTATAAAAAAAAAATTTTATCAAAATATTTATAGAAATAACAGCTTAGAATTATGCAGGAGGTATATGTTTACAATGGTAAGTTTAAGACTATAAAACGAACAATTTTTACAATCTTGATAATAAAAATAATTTTAAAAATATTGCAAAAGATAGAAAATGATTCCTTATAAAAAATTGTTTAATAATAAATATACTTTAGATAGTTCCTTTGATGTGTAATATAATAACAATATGATCATTTAAGAAAGCTTGATATGATAAGAATTTATAAAAAAACTACCATTTTAAAATTACATGATCAGGGAGAAATATACACAGAAGTTGTCTTAAAAATATAAATAATAAAAATTTATAATATCAGGCCTAAACAAAAATAAATACAGTAAACCCCTCTGTACTTTTCGTTTTATTGTTTCGTGAAAAAATCCGTAAATTATAGAGAACAAAAAGTATAGAATTTAAAATTTTACTTTTTTATTAAAAACTTCAACATCCCCTCCATTTCCTTGCCTCTTTTCTTGATCTTATGATCCACTTTTTTAATCATTGCTTTGGCTTCTATATTGAAGTTTTCATCTTCGTTAAAGTTCCTTGAAAGTATTCGTATAGCACCTTTTGCCTCTTCAAAAGAGATTTTCTTCGGTTCAGGAGTACTATTAGTATCACAAGGTTGATTCTCGTCACTTTATAATTCTGATTTATCAATAGTTTCATCTTCCAGAATAACGTCATTATAATCATAATTGAAGTCACAATACTCTGTAAAACTGAAAAAATCGACAAGATTATTGGCTTTAAGATAAGATTTTTACTCATATTTTTCATTTTTCTTCATCAATTTTTAAAAAAATTTTCTCCTTATTCTTGTTTTTCATTCTTAATATCCCATTTACAATGTTTAAAAGTTTTAGATTGTTTTTAATTTTATTTTATCCCAGGCGAGATAAACATAAACTGCAGCATCTTTCATATTTATGCCGTTAAACACAACTTCAGCAGATTTTCCAGCCTCTACCACTTCAAAAACATCGCTCAATTTATAGCTATTAAAGTATGACTTGAAAGATTAGATAATAACCGCGTCAAGTGGATGTAGAAATGAAGTTGTGTTATGCTGAATGAAAATTATCTCCATGTTTTTAAGATTCAACTTTACTTTATGTGCTGGGCAGTTATCGATGAATAAACATATCTATTTATTTAATTTCAACAATTAATCATCCCACTTTAGCAAGTATGAATTGAAAATTGCTGACGTCATCCAGGCTTTTTTATTCCATTTATAGTCAATATATTTGCCGACATCAATATTTTGTAAAGGTCTTGGGTTTTTTAATCGGCCGATGAGAATTGGAATTTTTTTATATGTTCCATTCATATTACAGCATAGCAGTACAGATACTCTGTCTTTAAAATTTTTCACTCCTTGCTGTATTTTAGATGCTATGGTTCTTGTTGGCATTTGTCTGTATCAAAGTCCTGTTTCGTCCGCATTATAGATACCTGATTCACCATATTCTTTAATTTGTTTTGTTACCAGAGTGAGAAAATTTTCGATTTCACCAGAATCTACATTTACCTGCTTTCCTTCTCCAACAATCGTTTTGAGAGATAAATTATTTCTTTTTTTTTTAATTTTTCCAGCCAACCGGGAGATGTTTTTGAATTCCTTAACATTTTTTTCTTCGGCTATTTTTTCTACTTTCTTTATAATTATATCATCTGTGAAAATCATATTTTTTTCAACTCTTGAACGTTCCATCCAAAATGAAAGATTCTTATCTATGACATCGAATTTTAAGACAGGCTTTCTGAATTTTAACTAAATCCTTCTGTGACCAATTTTATGATATTATCTTTTTCATCGATAATGTTTTTGATTGTTCTGTCTGATATCTATTTTTTTTAATTTTGCTGTGAAAATCTCTGCAATACGAGTGTATTTGACAGATTTATTTGACTATTTGTATCTT
>CAKKLC010000137.1:0-12461 GCA_918559645.1 Ceratonova shasta | reverse complement strand
AATTTCCGAAAATTATGGAAAACGAAAAGTATAGAGAAATTGATTAGTAAAACTAGAAAATCAGCAATTTTTTGTCGAAAAGTATAGAAAACGAAAAGTACAGAGGGTTTACTGTATAACATTTTAAAATTACTTGTCTTTTCCAGAAATAAACATAAAAGTTGGTACATGATTAATAATGAAACTTTCTTATGGTGATTTTAACAAAAAGAAGCATTATTATTAATATTTTTGGTCCTTAGTTGTGTTAAAATAACTCAATTTTTTCTTAAAAGATATATTTAGATTAGAAATTTAAAGCAAGAACAGGATTTTTGATAACTTTTTAAAAAAAATATATGTTTTGTACGAGCTTAAAGCCAAAGCTAAGAAATTTTCAGCTAATACAGAAGCATCTAAAAACTTTATACCATTTTTGAGCAGTAGATTTGTGAAATAAAGTAGTTAATAGTGTATGTATACAATTCAGATAAAACAGGCATAAATTATATTGCTTAAACAACAAGAAAAATGATTTAAACTTATTAGCTCATTAATTTAACAAAGAATGTTTGATTGTTATATAATGATAGTTAAGCAAGTCATAAAATTTCTCTAATGATTATCAGTAAGTTTAAAAATTCAAGATACTTTAAGATTATAAAAAACTTAGCTGTAGTTTATTAAAGCTAATCAAAGTGCATTAATGGAATCTGATCTATTTGTTGAATGTTATAAATTCTATTTTATTAAAAAAAAAACACTTAATTAATCAAAGAAAATTGAAATTTTTATAAATTTTTGTTATTTTCTAGATAATTTACCATTTGATCTTTTAGAATATGTTTTAAGTAATATGGATTCCGAGTTTTAAATGCAAATTTAAGGATTAAATTTTATGATGTTTGCTTCAATCAATAAATCCAGACTTAATTGAACTTTTAAAATGAAAAATATCAAAAATTCCGTATCTGAAAGTTATTAAATAAAGATAAAAATGATACTCAATATAAGTATTTAAAGTCATATAACTTTAAAAAATTTTTTTTTTTATTATTACTGATGAATGGCAATAGGTTTTCTGTAACAAACTATAAAAATCATTAAAAACATGTTTATATGACCTTAAAGATTAATTAATTACTATATATAGTAAAAAATGATGAAAAAAAATGTTACATTAATAAATTACAATAATTTATTTTTGAATAAGATCCATATTATCAATCATTAACCAAATGAAAGGTACTTTAATGATTAAAATTGAACCAGGATGTGATTACCTTGGTCATTAGGATAAAGAAAATACATCTAAAAAACTAAAATAACAAAAGATGAAGCCTTAAAAGCTATAAAGGTACTAACGGATTGGTTTGATTGTAAAGAAAATGGGATAAATTGAGATATTTTAAAAATAATGGAGAGTAAAAGATTTAATTGAGAATAAAAAGATTAAGAGTTTAATAACAAAATATTTAATAGATTTCATTTATATAGTTGTAGTAATTAATTAAATTAAATATTTATTATCTGATTTTTTGCCAATTCAAACAACTTTTCTAGAAATATGGTCCCACATGCTTTTGATAACCAGAGTTTTACTGTATTTTATCATAATAGATTTAAAATTTAAAAAAATCTTTAATTTCATCACAAAAATGTTTTGAAACAGTTTCTATGCAATTTTTTATAATTTTGCCTATTTTGAGCGAAGAGCTCATTTTGTGCCAGTTATATAAAATTTTAAATTTTTTGTAATAAATTTAAAAAAATTGAAAAACAAGAGCTGAAATTCAACTATTTTATTCGAAATGTTAATTATAAACCAGGGCTATCGCTTTAAAATATCCAAAATACTTGTATTCATAGCATCTACGTAATAAATCTTTTAAGGTTTTAAGTTTTAAAGCATCTTCTCTTCAAGCTTCTAATTTAATATTCTTTACTAAAGCTATTTCTATATTTCTCTCAGTAACGGCATCTTTTTTTCTAATAACAAGGAGTAAAGTCGTCATTGTATGATGAGAAAAGGTTAAGAAAGAATTTATACTGTTGTTGTAACCTTTACAAATATTAGTGGTAAGAAGAATTCTCTAATACTAAGCTTTCGTTATAATTTTAAGGCTTATATGAATCATCGTTGATATAATTGCTTTCAAAAAAGTTCAAAAAGCTGATTAATCCAGGATTTTAAAATTTTCTCATTATTCTAACTTTAATTTGATCAAAAACGATCAAAAAATTATTTAGAAGCACGAAACTTAAAGCCATTAAGCACTTTATTAATGCTGTAATATGAACTCTATCTTTTATAAAGACTTGTCAAACCATGATTTTGTATATTATGCCATATTATCTGCCTAAATTGAAACAGACAATTAGGAACCTTAGTTGCTGCAAATAGGGGCTTACAGGCATTTATAGGCGCCTTTTCAAAATCTAATGTTTGATTTTTTAGATTTTGAGGAAAAAACAATATCATAGCTCCTTTAAACAGTTTTTTGTAAATTTGTTCCTCTTTACTTTTAAAAAAACGAAACAAACAAGGAAAATAACATTTGAATATAAAGCTGTATAAACTCATGAGGAGCACAATAAAAGGTACCCTCCTTAAGAAAAATTTCAAATATTGAAATGTATTCATAGTATAGGAGTTTAAAAAAATTAAAATTCTAGAAGGATCATTAGATCCAGTATCGTATAAAAGAAAATTATTGCTTAAGAGTGTCTTTTTTAGCTCTTCTAAAATATCCTTTTGTATATTAAAGGTAAAGTTTAATGCCTTCTTCCATTGATTTCTAACTATCTATTTTAGGTTTTTGTTGGTAGCAAGGAGCTGTTTCTGGTAAGGATCAAGCCTGCTTTGAAAGAAAGAGATAACCATATTAGGTCTCATCTGAGAACCTATGGAGTGCTTTTAAACTGCTGTCAAGCTAAAAACACTTTGACCTTGCTATCAGACATTTTAATATGATTGTATGCAATTTTAGCAAGCGCCAACAAATCATTTTGTGTCTTAACTAAGCCAGAGCATTTTCTATTTGTAGAACTCCAAGTTGTTAAATTTCCAACGGAAGTGCAAACATAATATGTCATACCTTTGTATAAAAGGTTCTTGTTTCCTCTTATAGACATTGTTATAATGGGTGCTTCGTTTTCATCTGAATACTTGCTGTTACAAAGGTTTTTTTTGGCTTTTTTTAAGTATGGGGCGAAATGCGACTTAAGCGGAAATTGGGCGATACGTAATGTATATAAAATTTAAAACAAAAATATTTTTAAATAGTTGCTATGCAATTTTTTATATATTTTTAATTAAATTAGTGATTTTATGTCAAACTAATAGGAATGGTTTTATATAAGATTTGTAAAAGTTTAAAAAATCGCTTATTCAACCCATATATTATTATAATATTATATGCAATTTTTGGCAATTTTATTATCAAATTAGCAATTAAATGATAAATTAATACAAATATTATTATAAAAGACTTGTAAAAATTTTAAAAATTTATCTTTTATAAGAAAAATATTACGAAAATCATATAGGCAATTTTTGTCAATTTCATAATCATATTAGCAATTAAATTATTAAGTAATAAAAATATTATTATAAAAGACTTGTACAAATGTGGAAAATCTCTTTTATAAGAAATTTATAATGAAAATCATATATGCAATTTTTGGCAATTTTATAATCAAATTTACAATTGAATGATAAAGTGATAAAAATATTATTATAAAAGACTTGTAGAAATCTGAAAATCTATCTAATTCAACCCATATATAATGAAAATCATATATGCAATTTTTGGCAATTTTATAATCATCTTAGTAATTAAATGATAAATTAATATAAGTCCTTTTATAAAATACTTGAAAAAATCTGAAAAATCTATTATTCAACCCATATGTTATTAAAATCTTATATGCAATTTTTGTCGATTTCATACTCATATTAGCAATTAAATGATTAAGTAATAAAAATATTATTATAAAAGACTTATAACAATTTGAAAAATCTATCTTTTTTAAGAAATATATTTTGAAAATTTTATAAGCAATTTTCGACAATTTTATAATCAAATTAGTGTTTGAATTTAGAATTAATTGATATACTTTAAAATAACATACTCGTAAAATTTTGATCTACATCTTTTTTAAACTTATTGATTTAAGTCCTCAAAACTTTTAATTATCAAGACTTATAAATATAACCATTCTCTTTATATGCATCCTTTGGAAAAAAGCATGTAAATTATGTTTTCTTAAATTCTTATTTTTGAAAACTGACAAAATTGTTCTCCAAATATAATTTTTAATTTCAATTATATAACAATTTTTTCTCCATGTTTTTATTTTACAAATGTTTAAAAACTTTTATTTATTACAATTTATCCATTTTCTCTACTCAAAAGTCAATGTTATAAGACCCTATGTCATTTATTGAACCATATTTTGTGTTAAAATGAAAATTTTTAAATCTAAATATTAAAAATTGAATTTATTATATATCAATTATAATTAAATGAATATATTTTGGTAATTTAATTTATACTAAATAAAATAATTTTCAATATTTTTGAAATAACAAAATAATCAAAAGAATAAATAAAATATTCTGATCAATTTTTTTAAATAAATGTTATTAAATAGTAATTATGACTTTAAATCTAGTTATTTTAAGACTAAGAAACAAAACATTAAAAAAAATATATAATAATCCCAAAATTGGTATTTTAAAAATATAATTAGAATTACAAACAAAGTATAGAAATGATTATTTTTTCGTAAAACATAGTATATCTTAGCATAACTTGACAAACTACAACATAATAGAATAAAATTTAAGAAAGCTTAATTATATAAAGAATACATGAATAAGTTATATTTGAATCTTTTTAAAAGAAAATATCATGGATTTGGGGTCATGTATAAATAATATGAAATAAAGACTTATCTAAGTTATATATTTATCTTATAACTAGAATAAAGAATAAAAACTGTTGTGATGGAAGTAGGAAGGGATGTTAAGAGCGTAACCAACAAAAAAATTTATTGGGTTTTAAAAAAAATTCTATCATGAAAAATAAGTAAAGTAAGTGAAATTTTTGAAGTAGATGAAAATACCACTAAATATATTATATTCTAGAGAAAGAATTTATAATGTTAGGAACGATATACATGGTAATAATCAAAATAAGATAACACTAACAAGGAAGAACTTAACTATATAAAGTTGTTTCATTTTCTAAAATATGTAATTTATAATTAAAAATAACACTATTGTTCTGATACAATTTAAGTTTCAGCTTTTTTTGGAACTCATAATATTATGTATAATTTACAAATCTTTAGATTTTGACCTTTATTTAAATATAGTGATTTGTTCATAAAATAATGAAAAATGTATTATATTGATTGAGATTAGCACCATCTTTAGGAATAAATAATTTTATCACATCTTATGCAAATATTTAATTAAAATTCTTTCCACTTACAATTGTAGCAAGTAAAGGATCTTATTTTCTTTTTGTTGTATTTGTTTAAAGATTTTCTTATATTCAGATTAAAACTTATTAACCAATAAATATTGACCTAATTTAATTATGAGAAGTTAATTCAGTATCTTAAGCTTTTATATCATTTACTACATCTAAAACTTTTGTTCTAATGATATTTTGATTTTTTTTAAAAAAACCTAATTATTTCTATAAAAATCAATAATTTATTTGATAGATGAGTAAAATTTTGAATTTTTTATGGAAAATGTTGTAATTTTGGGAGAATATTTGAATTAAGATAAACCATGCAAACATTAGAAAAAATTGAATTTAGTATATGAACATAAAGTGTTATCTACAGAAGAAATAAGAACAACCCGATTCCGACAAACCTATTTACACATAAATTTGCCAGATTCAGAAATAATGGTGGAGTTCATGGCAATATTGGGACTCATTTGAAATCGCATAGTTTTTCCAATATGCCATATATATTGCAGTAGTCAGGGTAAGAAGATAACAGTCCGTAAAGAAGTGGATAAGTATAAAACCCTGCACTAAAACATAAATAGTAACATATAACTCTTTCCTTGAAAGTAATAATTATCGGTTTAGTAAAATTTTATTAGTTTTATATAAATACATTAAGGGAGATGGATATGGTAATATTTCGAAAGAGATTGCTGTTGATATGAAAATAATCGGCATATTCTTGGATTTATTTAGAGAAAATATAACCAAAGCCTCTCTTTGGAAGAAACTCCTATTAGGATTCTCCGCTAGAGGAATTTAATATTTTGTAGAAATAGATCAATCAATTTTCTTTCAAAGAAAATATAAGAGGTAGGTTATTAAATAACCAATTTTTTGCATAAAGAATTTAGAGTGATACACAAAATTAATTTAAAATCCCGGTCCCCAATCGAAACAGCACTATAATTGTGATAA
The DNA here is from genome assembly GCA_918559645.1 of Ceratonova shasta. NCBI lineage: Eukaryota > Metazoa > Cnidaria > Myxozoa > Bivalvulida > Ceratomyxidae > Ceratonova > Ceratonova shasta. The sequence continues at coordinate 6,030 of CAKKLC010000137.1, read as the reverse complement.
TTTTGTAAAGATTTGTTATTCCGGGAACAGTAGTAATAACTAATTATTGGAGAGCTTATATAATAGCTATTTTTAAATTCTAACTTAAATTTAGAAAAAAAGGGAAATCAATTATTCTCTACACGTTATAGACCCACTAGACAGTTCAATTCATACACCAAATATAGAGAGACTGTGAGCAAGATCCAAATACTTTCTAAATAAAAAATTCGAGGCTTCAGCAGCACAGAGAAGCCGTAACTCTCGCAATTTCTGTGGATGGATCTGATTGTTAAAATATTGCTTTGGGATTTACTTATATTATTTAATTACAGTGATTTTTAATTTTATTTCTTCTTATTTTGAATACAAATATTTTTCCAAAAAATGCACAATTTTACTCATCTACAATTTATTATCATTAATTATAATTCATAATTATAACATAATAAACATTTCTTTAATATATTTATGTTATTAAATGTCTTCTGTTGTAAAAAAAATATCAAAGATCCTTTAACAAGTTTTTATAAAATTATTTTGTCAAAAAGATCCACCATTTTTGCATCACTTTTGTATCATAAAACAAATTTTGGATCATTTTTTATTTCTGACACTCAGTGTCAAAATAAAACATTATCTCAAATAATTTTTCAGAAGTTCTGGATTTAATTAAATCATTATAATTCAATAATGATTTTTTTTTATTAAGTGTAAAAAAACGTGTTTAAAGTGCCAGAAATAAAACATGATCCCAAATTTTTGTAATTTTTACCGTTTTTAAACTCTTATTTTGTATATATATTTTTCCGAATTACTAAGTTTCTATATAAATAATTATTTCTTTTTTTAATAAAAGTAATTACATTTATAGATGTTTAAAAATCATATTTAATTAAAAAGTATGAAAATCTTTTAGAAATATAGTAGTTGGTATTTATTTTGGTTTATTTAGTATTATAAAAGACTAGCAATTTTGGATCTATTGTTTCTGCCGCCAGCCCGCCCGTACCGGGGGTTAAAACCAATTTTTAAAATAAATTAAAATTTTTATTTTAACCTATATGAGAGAAAAATTTTATAGTATGACGATCCAATCACTGATTCATAGTGATAGAAAGGATTTAAATAACTATTTTCGATAAATTAGTATTCTTAAGCACCTACAAAAATGTGATATTTGTGAAACTGCCATGGTATTTAAACTAAAACCTAGGAACAGGAATGTAGAGGCGTGGCGATGTATGACATTAAACTGCAGTTAGTTTAAAAAGTATAAAATCATCAGATTATGGTTCATATTTGAAAGATAAATTTTTGATCTTAAAGTAGGATTGCAGTTGTTTTTTTATTGCCTAGGTGAAATGCGTCACCATGAAATTAAAAAAAGCTGTGACATTGATCAGAAAATGATAATAGACTTTTATGACGACATTCATCTATATTTCATTCGATATTTAGAAAATAATCCAATAGTTTTGTGCTGAAATGGAATAGTATGCCAAATATCGAGGAGTTTGTCTAAGCACAAGCCAAAGTATCATAGAGGAACGGAAACAGAGGCTGAAATATGAGTATGTGGAATTTCTGATACCTCACATACACCAGCCAAAATATTTATGTAAATAGTTCCAGACAGATCAGCAGACACTCTGGTACCAATTATATCCCGTGCTTGTAGAAATGGATCAATAATTATAAGTGACCAGTGGAAAGCTTATAATAAAATAAATGAAATGGGATATAAAAATCGCACTGTCAACCATACCTTACACTTTTTGGATCCTGAAACTCAAGTTAATACTCAAAGCATTGAAAATTACTGGAAAAAATGTAAAAACCGAGTAAAAATGATTAATGGTGTTCTTTATTCAAAGTTAGAACTGTGCATCTATGAATAGTTGTGGAAAGATTCAATACCTGACGGAACTTGGGTAAGCTGTATCTATCTCATTAAAATTTTTGGTTAATTATTAAGTTATTTACATTTAAATGTTTATTAAAACATTTTTCTTGGAATATAAATGGAGTTTTGTTATTATAATGATTAAAAATGTTAATTTTTTGATTAAATATTTAAATGAAAATAATTTTTAGGGAGGGGCGGGAAATAACCAACGGGTCCTAAATTTAATAAAGAGATAGAAAAATAATATAACAAGATTGTTTTAAGATTTAACAGAATGAAGACAGCAAAAAAGCTATAAAAAAGGCAAGTTTTATATATAGAGATCAAACTTGAGTATTTTTTTCAATAATTGAAAAATATCTATTTGTGCTAGTTTTCCATTAAAGTTCAATATTATCCTTTATTTCAAATAATTCCTTAATGAAAAATCAACTTTATAGTAAGAGTAGCTTGGTTATGAAACCTATTACAGTACATGATTTAAGTTTAATTAAAGTGTTTGGACCTATGTTGGATAGAAACATAATTCCTTAATGAAAAATCAACTTTATAGTAAGAATAGCTTGGTTATGAAACCTATTACAGTACATGATTTAAGTTTAATTAAAGTGTTTTGACCTATGTTGGATAGAAACATAATTCCGTTCTTACTCTACTATGATTTACAGTTACACAACTCTTAGAAACATTAGAACATATTACAATAGCCCTAATTAAAGAGTGTTTTACTAAGTTCATTTTTTATTAAGTTCTTTCCAAGTTACCATATAAATTTTATCCAAACATATCAGTTCATTCGAACCATGATATAGTTAATAAATTTCCGAAAATAGTGGATTTATACATTTAATTCACTCAAAATAATGTCATTTGCATCAGTATGAAAATGTATCAATGGCATTTCAGAATTATTTACTATCCTTAAAGAGTAAATATGTTTCTATAGCAGTAAAAAAAACTGAATATTTTATCGATAAAAATAAATCGGTTTTATGTACCTAATAGATATATGTTTAGTTTTATAAATTAAACAACGATAAAAGAATGTATTTCATTAAAGATGTTTTTTTCTAATAAATTACAAAATACAAAGACCAGTTAATTAAAAAAATTCTTCAAGTTTATTTAAAGTAATATTTTGACTAGTAATAGTTTAGCACCGGGTAATGAAACGTCAAAAATCATTACTTATCAAATATATGTATATATAAAAAAATATTTTTGAAATTTGGTAGTTTATTTAGCTACAATTTATCTGATTATTGTATTATTAACTGTTATACATTTTTCACTTTCAACATAAGGAAAAGTAATAAAAAATTTTAAATAGAACCTATAATCAAAGATAAATTTTTAAACTTGATATCATATTGTAGCAAGTTTTATTAGTAATGTTAATGAAAAGATAATTAATACCCTTTTCAGACAAAAATAGCAGAAACTTGCCTTTATTAATAAATAAAACTACAAATATCATACTAAAATAGGAATCACTAAGAAAAATTAATTTATAATCCAAAATATTTTAAATTCATTCCATAATGGATAAATATAATGGTATTGTTAACGAACCTGATAATCCTATATACAATTCTTCAATATCATCCCATTTATTTGGTAATTGAAACACGTATTTTTTTATAAACTCTATAACATTTTCTTTCAGTTCTGTTAAACTCATTTTTGAATGTCCGATTCTAAAACCACTAAAATTATCATTCATTTACGATTTTAAAGCATCTTCCTCGAAGAATATAGAAACACTGTTCCTGGCAATTTTTACAGTTTCTTTTATATCATTTAAATCAATCTTGATCGGTATAGGCATTCTAAGTATTTGTTATAAATATTACTTTTTTAGCTTGTATATAAACTTCCCAAGATATTTCGGTATCAAATGATAAACAGACTTGTCACATATTATTTGCTGGTACTGATTGCAAAATTTCCTCCTCAACTCATATGTTTTGTAATGTGTAGATAGTTTCTTGATAGAAATGACCTTTTAAAGTAAAAAAAATACTTTTATTTTTTCATCTTTCATCAATTCTTTTATTTCGGAAACTTTATCTTTTACAACCAAACAACTATTCATATCATCTAACTCAAACCCAGGATGAGCTAGTTGTCTAAATTTAAAAATATATATTACATTATTTTAGATCTCTTTATACAATTTTCCACAACTTTAATTACAACCGTTACACCCTTTGGAGTTTCCCAAAGAGTTTTGTCGTTTTCGTTTTTATTAAGAGATTTTATTATATTTAAAACCTTCCCAAGCTAATAATTTATAATCAAACAACCTGTTTATAATCAACACAATTTACATCAAACTCAGAAGAAGCCATAACACAACTAACGAAATATGTTGAACTTTACCGATGACTTTACAATCCATATACTATTCTAAGCATTTAATTACTATTGTTCGCATGCGTAATATAAGCTAAATAATTTAGTTGTAAAATTTAAGGATTATTATGGGGAATTATTTATCTAATGCATTTAATTCTTTAAAAGACTTATTTGGGAACAAGAAAGTAAGAATAATAATGGTGGGATTGGACAACGCAGGCAAGACAACAATTTTGTATCAATTAAGATTTGCCAAAACAGTTCCTACGTTGCCAACTATGGGATTTAATGTTGAAACAGTTCAATACAAGAACGTTTCTTTAGTAGTGTGGGACGTGGGAGGGCAAGAAAAAATACGTCATCTGTGGTCTGTATATTCTGATGATTCAAATGGGATTATATTTGTGATTGATAGTAGTGATGTTCGAAGACTGAATGAAGCAAAATCTGAATTATACAATATATTAACGAATGAAAAGTTAAAGGGAGCTCCATTATTAATATTTTTCAATAAGCAAGATGTTGTTGGATGTATTGGAGCTCAAGAATTAAAAGAAAGGCTGAATTTAAACGAAGTGACTGATAGAAATTGGTATATTCAACCATGTATTGCAACAAAGTCAGAAGGTTTAAGGGAAGGGTTAGATTGGTTTGTAGCTAACCTGAAGACTGGGTTTTTCAGGTCATGAAAAATAAATAATATTTAAATATTTTTTTTTGTTGTTAAGTTTATAAATACGAAACTGATACTTTTGGTAAAATTAATTAATTTAAAGAAATATAAAATACAAATATATCAGTCGGTAATTTAAAAAGTTCCATACCACATTTTTACTTCAACTTACGATCCTTTGTAGTGAATATCAATTCTAATTATGATTAATTTTTCAAAAAATTTGAAAAATAGTGTATCTTAGATTTATTTATAAAATAAAACGATTGTTGACTATGAAGATATTTTTTTGTTCTATAAGCAACTAAGAACCCAATAGAAGATCAATAATTTAATTATAAGCGTATAATTTTTTTGTATAGGTTAAACTTATCAAGTACTAAGGGATTGATAAGTTTTGATTTTAATTTCAACTGCTATTTCTTGATATCTATAAATGTGTTTATAATCCCTGAATATTATTTTCTGCCACTGAAAAAAAGTTTTTTTTAATTTTTTTACATTAAAATATATATTTCGGGATCTCTGAAAAACAGATTTTATTAAAGAAAAATGGATCTTATTTTGAATTATTATTTAGATTGAAACCAAATTAAATCTCTATTTATATTTTGGAATGTATAAAAGTCATAAAATAATTTCAATAAGCTGTATGTATAAAATGAAATTTCGATATTAGCGTAAATTCCGGACTGCAAGCCGCACCCACTGATTTTTTTAAAAATCGCTATTTTTATCATATATAAGCCGCACCGGTATATAAGCTGCAGGTGCTTACCGGTATAAAATATATGAGCTTTAATATAGGCTTCAACAAAACACAGCTTATGACAAAAAATACCGATAACGAATAACCTAAGAAGGAAATCGTTGTGGAGCGAAATCAAACCAAAATAGATCATATAATTAACATAGAATCATCATTTTGAAACACTAAAAAGATTTATAATAAAAATAAATAAATTATGTGTAAAAAGAAGTCTTTTATTAATTATCATGATCATTATTCTCCTCTTGTACACTGAACCCACTAAAATCATCTCCTTCTGTGTCTGAATTGAATAGCCTCAGAATTGCTTCATCCGATGTTGGATTGTTTTCATTGTTACTC
>CAKKLC010000131.1:4995-31581 GCA_918559645.1 Ceratonova shasta | reverse complement strand
TGTGTTTCACAAGAATTCGCGCAGCCGTTGCGATCATTTTCTTTTATTTAATATTATTTTGGCATCTAGCACTAATAACACGATTTTCCATTTACTAAACATATCCTCTATAGGTTTCAAAAAGGGTGAATAGGGAGGTAAATCTTTTATTGTAAATCCTTCAAAATTTGAAATGGTTGCATGGTGTATACCAGGGGTCGGCAACCTTTAAGCTGTGGTGTATCAAGCCAATCTACCAATATGATTCAGGGTGCCAACTTAATTCTAAATTATATTTGGGGTTCTAGAGGAGAAAGAATTTTATACCAAATTTATCTTTTATACAAATTTATTAACAAAATAACATAAATTAAAAATTTTTAATCCAAACCTTGTCCCTGCACATTTTTGATTAATATTTCAATATCAGGGGTATAATTTGCAACTTTTAGTTTTACACAAGATTCTGAATGTTCAGTTGTTAAACGACTTCTGTTAAAAACTCAAAAAATGTTTCATGTGAGAAAAAAAAATTTCATAGAGATATGTGGAACCAAAAGCGGGAAGGAGAGCACATGCAATTTTTTTTAAACAATTTAATCTTTCCGGCAATTACATCCAATAATTTAATATAGCAGTCGATTTTTCTATAGAGTCGTGTTCCAGATTTTTTCGTAATTCCTTAAATTTTTTTTTCCATAATTCTGAACATAATAGTTCGATAAGTTCCATTTCAAAATTATCAACATTCATCCACTCAAAAATTGAAAAATCAAACGGAATTATTAATGGATCTATTAAATTTGGTTTTGTGAGGAAGGAAAATATAGGCACATGAGCTTCAAAGTCTCTGCATCTTCTAGAAAATTCATCTTTAAGTGCTTCAACGTAGGTTTTAAGTTCATCTTTGTATATGGTCGATTTATTTGCAAGCGCTTATATATTTGGGAAGTATTTGTAGGTACTAGTATTAATATCACATATAAATATATATTTAATTTTGTAGCAAATCCTGTCCAATATTCAAAAAGTTCGAGCACAGTTTTGCGCTTTCCTAGCAATCTTAAGTTTATTTCATTGAGATGTTTAGTTATATCAGTCAAAAACATCAATTTGCATTACAATTCTTTATCGTTCAATTCGGCGAAATGTTGTTCCTTTTAATTAAGAAAAACTTTAATGTGTTCCAGATACAACACTAACTTATTTAAAACATTGCCTCGACCAAACCAACGAACTTAGCTGTATAAGGGGAGGTCAACATATTCACTTTCAATTTCTTCTAAAAGATATTTAAATTGGCTGTGTATCAATGAAGAGAGAGACCCTATGAAATTAATTATTTTAACAACAGTGTTCATTACAGGAATTTAGCGCTGTGACGAAATTTTGGCAACTAAACTTTTCTGGTGTATTATACAATTGAAGTTCAATATTTTATGTCCAGAATAATTTTCAAGAAGTTTGACAAATCCTCTATCCCTGCCAACCATTGCAGGTGCGCCGTTAGTAGTTACACAACATATTTTTTTGATATTAATGTTCTTGATGTAAAAATAATTTATAAATGATGCAAGAATATCCTGCTGTTTAGTTGTCCTAGACAGAGAAACCAAATTGCACAATTCTTCATAAACGTGACCTTCATCACAATACCGTGAAAATACTGCAAGCCGCGCATTATCATTTACATCGGTACTTTCATCAACAGCGACGATAAATGCAACGGCTTCTTGTAATCCCGAATTCTGTTTTGTTGTTTATTTTCTGCCATTTCATTTATTCTTTTTAAAATTGTTCAGGCAGAAGCCGCTATTCCTCAAATCCGGGATAATATGGTTTGTTGGTTAGGTAAATTGCTTAACACCTTTTCAGCACTTTTTATAAAAGATTTCCTTATTATATTCTTAATCTGTTAAGAAGTTACCTTTAGCAGCTATGCAATGAGCAATTAAGAAGCTGCATTCTGTCGCTTTAAGCTTCATTACAGTTATTCCACAAAATAATTTACTTGTTTCAAATAACCAGAATCAGCTTTCTTTATAGTTTTACATTTCTAATCTTTGCTATTAAATGTGGACTAATGTTTAATTTGTGAATTTCTTTTTAAACTTGACGTGCGGCATACGACACTTTCGCGACATATCATACATACAGCACGATCATTTTGTTAAATAAATCCATTCCATTCGTCCAATAGTCTTAAAAACCGCAAAAAATTAGTTTTTGTTTTTTACCTTCCATTTAATTAAATTTGGATGAATTTTAACAAACATTAAACCAATAAGATACAAATCTTCACAAACAACTTAAGACGGAAAGTAACGACCAGTATTAAACGAAATGCAGGTTTAACTGGTATTACAAGCAAATGGTTCGCATAAGCAAAACAAAAAAGAGAGAGCGAATGACATTTCGGCTTGAACATTTGTGAACTCCGCGTCGATAACTAGTGGGCGCTGCACATATTCCACTCTTTTACTCCAAATGCGCTCTTACTTACTTATCGCGCAGATTTTCGTAAAATGGCGAGTCACATTAGATAATTAACTATAATTAAACATTTTCTCTTATTTAAAATTCACTTCGTCTCGATATTTTTGCGATTTCTCTAGTTACTTTGTAGAGTGCCATTCAGACCCTAATCACGTGACATAAGTTGCCGACGTCTGGTGTATACGGTCGTTGTCCATAATTAACAGAGGATTTTTAATGTTCAAATGGTTGCATTTTTGTTAAATTTTATTTAAGAAATTTTAAAAATGGGTTGCTGTAATTGCAACATCATGTATTTTTAAATACAAAAGTTATTTTTGATTCATTGCAGCAACGACATAATAGTTTTTTGTACGATTAGTCAGAGTGATTTTTATGTGTACTTAATCGGAAGAAGCTTGGCATCTTCTAGGTTTATAATGTGCTTGATACCCAACCTCGTCGATAATAATAAAATTTTTAAAATCAAAATCGATTAATATTTTTGGAAATGAGTCGCATAATTGGAAAGTTGCTCAATTGTAAAAGTTTCTATTTTTGCCCACTCCTAGTTTTTTACTAATTTAAAAGTATAATAAAACTTTGTAAGCATCTTTCAATGGTACAAAACAAAACTTGTATAGCCATTTTAGTTTAAACTTTCACTTTTAATTCTTCAAGGGTTAACAAACAATTTTCTTCAACCAAAAATTTAATGTTTTCAAGCTGCATGCTACTCAATATAAATATATGATTGTCGTTTTTTTTTGGCTTGTACTTCAGCTGTCAGAAGGTACTTTTGAACTATAGAAGAAAAACTGTTGTTCTTTTTAATTAAAGAGTATTTGCAATTCAATCAGTTTTTCGGTCATTATTAACATGATTTGCGATCAGATTTCTTAGCTTAGGAATAAATAACTTTTTTTTTAATAATAGGATAATTTTGAGCATTTTCTACTATTTCTTTGTGCAAAAATAATGAATTTGTTATTTTTATTTCTTTGAATTTTAGACATGGATGATGTACTTTTTCATTGATATTTAATCAATATTTAATGAAATTAAAAAAATTTAATTAATATTTCCTGACACAATTGATTGCAACAATGACTAAAAAGAATGTAATATTGACGAAATAGATCTTTAACCCAGTATTTCCAAATTTTTAAACATTCGACTATGGCATAGCTTAAGAACACTAGAAATGACAAAATAAATTATCTTTTTAGAAGCATTTAATTTAACCTTACAATCTAATATTACATGTGTATAAAATTCTTGATAGCAAAATAAATTCAAATGTTAACTATTTTGCTTTTTCTGAATTACTAAAAAAATCAATTAATGAAGCCACCTTTGAAAAGAAAATTTTTGTCTTATGAAAATTAGTAAAATATTAACTTGATGAAATTTTAGTTAAATTCAATTTTCCAGAAAAATTAAGGATTTCTTTTGTAATCGCAACTAAAAATGTTGGTAAAAACAACCAAAATAAATATTTGAGTTTAGCTAACAAATTCCTCCTTATTAAAGATTTAGAAAAAAATTGCTTTAAATTTTAATGGTTCTTAATCACAAATTTCCCAAATCTTAACAAATAATGATAATTAATAGTAAATCATCAGTTAAACTAAAATACTGAGAAAGAGACTGAGAAAATTAACATAATTCGATTATGAAGCACTCTTGTATTATTCAAAGCTTCAGGTTCATTAGTAGTCAAGAGTATATTTTCTAATATTCTTTAGTAAGCATTATAAAAATCTATACCGATGTTTTTGGGTATAGAACACTCAGCACTATTATATTAATAACCAAAATATGTATTTAAAAATACTCTTAAAATTTAAAATACATAAATCCAACCTTTTTTATCAGCATAATACGTAATTTTATTAATTAAAGCTATAATTTTATTTGCTAAAAACAATGCCAAATTTGAAAGCATCTTTAAAATTTTCTGAAATTCGTAATTATTTTGATAAAAGCCTTTCTAATGCAACACTCAAATTTTATCCATATAGACTGTAAAAAATTAAATAAACATCCATTAATTTTAAGAGCAGTAAACCTTTCTTTATATGCTACGATTGCCGATTGTTCAAAATTAAGTATAACTTTTTTTTGAATGCAATTTTTTTCTTTCAAAATACTAAAGATGTTTTTATAAATTTCTGTTTTTTGAGGTCATTAATGCGTAGAAAAACGGTATCGTTATGCCATATAAATTTTCAAAAATTATAACATAGTTATTCGAATCCTGGATAAAATTTTCTAAATGGTAAATCAGATAACCAAATCTGGGACTTTTTTAAAGTTTCCAAACTATTTCTTGACGAAAAAACAAAAAATCTTTCATTAGAACTAACACCAGAATCATACAAAAGAAAATTTTCACATCCAAAGTTTGTGGAGAATAATCAGATTGTCATCAGAGCTTTTTTCAAATTTTGCAAATGTTTTTAATTTTGGTATTTTAATAAAAACGTTTTCATTGAAGTCTTTTAAAGACCAGTTAAAATATCGTTTGGAACTTCTTTTGTTTTTTTGCTCTTTCTTTTATTTGGTGCTTGATGAGCAAAGCTGATGCTGCATTTATATCTGCTTCATGGGAATCTTTTTTTTTGCTTCCACAATTCTTCCGCTGCATTAAATGACAATTAACCACCATAATTTCTTTATTTTGACCACCACCACATTAATCCTTTGTCACACCAGTCTTGATTGTAGATAAATCCGTGTCTTAAAAGCATTTTCTTCCCTTGAATACTTCGAATAAATTAATTTTCTGTCGACATAGGTGTTTTTGATATGAGATTATCGCTAAGTTTAGGAAAAAATGCGCACAGCCTATTTTAATTGATGAATACTTTCAGCATGCCGTAAAAACAAATGAAAACATAAAAATTGTGCTGTAATGATTCTAGATTTTAAAACCAACCCACAAACACCTAACAGTTATATGCGTAAAATTTATTGTTTTTGGAAAAATTTGGTGTTTTTGGAAAAAATTGATGTTTTTGATAATTAAAATTTTTTAAAAATATTAAAGTTTTTTTTTATAATTATTTTTAAAAAACCATGGTTAGATTAAGAAGAACTAAGATTGTAGAAGAGGTCCTTTTATATACTAAAGAGGATATAATGTCTTTTAGTTTTAGTGAAGATTTTATCAGAAGGAATTGTACCTCACCAAAGAGTACGATTGAATTCTTAGCCAGGCTGAAGCTTGTAAAAAAAACATGGTTTGTATTAATTGCTTTTCTCAAATGTCTTTTGTGATTAAAAAAGTTAGAAAATCGCCTTTTGTATGGATATGTATTCTTCCCTGCAGAAAATCTTTGTCTGTTGTTAACAACTCCTTCTTTACGGGAGTAATATTAAACTTAATCAAATTTTGATTTTTTTACTGAAATATTTAAAAAACGAAAAAATTTAAGTTATTTCTGAAGAATTTAATATTAACAGTAAAACATTGTGTTCTCTTTTTTTATTTTTTAAGAGAAGTTATTTTCGATGATGTGAGAACAGAAAATATACAGATTGGTGGGATTGATGAAAACGGGGAAAGGAGAATTGTTAAGGTTGATGAATCTGTCTGTTTCAAAAATAAATATAATAGGCGGAGAGTGTTGAACCAACAATGGTACATTGGTGGAATAGAAAGAGGCACCAGAAAATGCTTCATGATTTCTGTTCCAACTAGGAATTCTGGGACAATAACTTAAGTCTTGGAAATGCATATTCAACTAGGAACTTTAGTTGTTATAGATGATTGGAGAGCCTATGGTAGGGCAATTGGGGATTCTAATAATAATTTACATCATTCAATTATTAATCACAGTAAAAATTTCGTTGACCCAAACGATCCATCAGTACACACAAAGAATATCGAAGGATTGTGCGCAAGGTCTAAATATTTCTTATCCAAAAAAAAGGAATGAGTCTGGAACAAAGATTAAATTTATTAGTTCAATTTTTATGGGAATATAAGATTCCTAGAAGAGAAAGAATGAATGAGCTAGTTATACACTTAGAGAAAATAAATTTAATGATTAAAAAAGTTATTAAAAATTAGAATAAAAAAATTTATTAAAAAAGCTATTCTTTTAAGATTCAAAAAAAAATCAAAAACATCCATTTTTTCCAAAAACACCAAATTTTTCCAAAAACACGATATTTTACGCACATACCACCAAACATAATTATCTTTTAATATGCGCATGTGTTATAATTTAGTAAATTTACCAGATTTTTTTATTAATCTTATAAAATATACAGCGCGGAAACTCTATACATGGCGCGTAATCCTTGCATTATTTAAAATACCCAAAAAGCTAAAAAAACGATATTTAAAAAAATTTGTGTTTAACACAAAAGTGTGATTTCTTATTAGTAATTTATGATCAGAAAAATTATTATAAAATGGAATTTACTTATAAAAACATCAATATTAACTTTCCCTTTAGTCCTTACGATTCCCAAAAGTTATATATCAAGAAATTATTGGATGCATTGATTACAAGACAAAATGCAATCTTAGAAAGTCCTACTGGAACCGGTAAAACGTTATGTTTATTATGTGGAGTATTAAGCTATCGAAATTCCCTCTTATTTATAGGGAATAAAACTAGAAACCAACAAGTCAAAGTTCCAAAAATAATTTATGCATCTAGGACCCATCAACAATTGCAACAAGTTATTAAAGAGCTCAGGAAAACTTCATATAAAGTCAATGCCAGCGTTTATGGTTCTAGAGACCAATTCTGTGTAAATAAGTTTGTTAATAAACCCAACATTAAAGGAATGATAAGAACGCAATCTTGCAAAGTTGCTATTAGTAGGCGTTCATGTGAATATTTTCAAAATAGCAATGACGAAAAGACTATTTTAAACAGTTCCTCCAAGCAGATATTTTTGAAAGATTCATTGGTATTTGATATTGAAGATTGGAACCTTGAAGGTGAAAGACACAAATTTTGTCCTTATTTTGTTTCCCGCACAATGGAAAGCTACTTTGACTTGTTATTAATGCCCTATAACTATTTATTTAATTCAAATAATGAAAGTTCTCAACAGTCTTTTAGTAATATGTTCGATAATAATATTGTAATTCTTGATGAAGCTCACAACATAGAGGACTTTTGTGAAGAGTCAATGTCGTGTAATTTATCTACAACACACATAATTAAATCCATAAAGGAGCTGATGTTTATTAAAGAAACCAAGTACGAAAAAGACTTTGAGTATATTTTGGTGGATGATGCAATTTTTTCTCTAACAAAACTGAAAAATGCTATCGATGAACATTTAAACTCTTCAGATTTTGATCAAAAAATGGTTCCAAATCTGGATGGCTTTGATAAAAAAAATGAAAAGGTTTTTTCATGCCAATACTTTTTTGAGAATATTTTAGCAAGCTCCAGAATAACAATTACAAGCCATGTAGGGTTCTTAAGTATTATTGACGCTTCTTTAAAATACCTAATTAGTCATCACAATTTGGGGCAAGAAAAAACCTTTTCTCTTTTTAAAGTTTCAAAATTCATCCAAAGTTGCTTTCATACCAGGACGTTTATGGAAAACAAAACGGTTTCTTTAGACTCTCTGTTCAATAAAACCCTTAACAAGTACTTCTATATGGTAATAAAAAAAGAAAATACGAAAACGACATTAAAGTACTGGTGCTTCACTCCCAGCGTGGCGTTTGAAAGCTTGAAAAACTGCTACTCTGTGATAATCACCAGTGGAACGTGTTCTTCTTTGCACAGTTTTCTTAAGTCAATAAATATTCCGTTTTCGATCAGCCTGCAAAATCAGCATATAATTGAAAAGAAAAATTTGTCACTTAATATCTTAACAAAATATGACCTTGGAGAAAGAGAGCAGTTACCTCTCAACTTTTCATACAAAAACAGGAATAATCAGGACATGATTAAAAGTACTGGAGAAACTATTTCTCAAATAATAAAAATAATTCCTGGAAATGTTCTTTCTTTCTTTCCCTCGTACTCAATGATGAACAATTTTATAACTGTATGGAAAAGACATAACACATACAAACAGATAAATTCCATTAAAAAGATTTTAATAGAGAATAAACAAAATGATATCAACTCTGCTCTGACTGAGTTTAAAAAAATTGGTCAAAACAACCAAACGAGTATATTTTTTGGTATTTTTCGGGGAAAACTGAGTGAAGGCTTAGATCTCACTGATAATGAATGCAGAGGAATTATTATTGTTGGGATTCCATTCCCTCCAACAACTGATCTAAGAGTTATTCTGAAAAAACATATTATTGATACTTGTGTCCAAGAATCGAATGCAGGAAAAACTTGGTATATGGAACAGGCATTCAAGGTCATTAATCAATCAATAGGAAGGGTTATCAGGCATAAACAAGATTATGGAATGGCTTTCTTATTAGATGAACGATACGAGTATCCAACCTATAGAAATAGGTTTTCTTCGTGGTTGCAGGATCACGTTTCTGTATATAGTTCTTTGTCGAGTATAATAAGGGAAACAAGAGAATTTTTTAAACATTTTATCAAGGTTGAGGACATAGATACATTACAGTTAACAAAAGTTTTAAAAAAAAGAGTAAGTTCTACGCCGATATTTCATGTTAGTGACGTGTTTTCAAAAGATTCAAAACTGGAAAAATATTCCAAAATTGATAAAAATGATGAAAATATGTTTTCTTTAACCTTGGAGGAGAATTGTTCGATTAAAAAGTTAAAATTTGTTTTGGAGAAAAGCATTTATGACAAATTTATAGTTCATTATAAAGAATATCAGAATAATAAAAATGTTCAAACATTTATAAGTGTGATGCAATCCATAATTCCAAAATCCCTTTTAATTGATATGGAAGAATTGTTGTTTCAGAATCATAAAATATTGTTTAGATTATATTTGAAGAAACTATAAAATTTTATTATTATTTTTTAATTAAATTTTAGAGCTCTCAAATTAGCTTCCTTACAGGTTTGGTACATCAAAATTGTATAGAACATTTCAAACTCGTGCAAAATAAAACCATGCCAAATAAAAATATTGAGGAAAATTTAAATTTAATCAAAAACAGTCGAAATAGTAGACCTTATAATAAAATAATTATAGAAGATAGACAATGATTTGTAACCGCATTGGAAACTGGATCATCATTATCTTTCGTTTTTGATTATGAAAATCTTTCGAAAACAACATTGAGTAATATTTACAAAAGATATTTGCAAAATGGTAATTGTGATTAAAATACCAGAAAAGGTTCCAGAAATCAAAAAATAACAGATGAAATAAATGAGGAAAAAAGAAGTTGGGTAGATTATGATTGCACGGGTTGTCTAAAAAAATTTTCAAAATTTATTTCGAGCTAATTCAATATCAGTGTTTGTAAAACAAAGATTTTTAGTCGCCTAAAATACATGCATTATTCACTAAAAATGCTTAAAAAAGTTCCTGAATCCAGCAATATTGAAGTTACAATCCCCAAAGACTTCTTTTTTGTAGAAATTATATTGAAATTTAAGAAAGTGATCTGTTTCAAAACATTATTTTCTTTATAAAGTAGCCTTTTCAGTAAGGATTAGTATAAAATTTTGAAGAACACTTGTTGTAATTACTCTAACTATTACTGTTCCAGCCTTTAAAACAAAGAATATTTAAGTTTTTTGTGCAATAAACCTATCAAAATTATTTAAAAAAAATATTTACCTCCGCTTTTAACAAAGAAAAATTTATTACCTATCTTTTTAAAATTTTTGCAAAATTTTAAGAAAAAAAAGTTAAAAAATGTGTATTTGTAATGGAAAATGCTGCTTTTCATAAGTTTCAATATATCAAAAATTTATTTTAGAAAAAAGAGCTCAAAATACTCTATTTACTACCATATTCACCCTCTCTAAATCCAATTGAAAGCATATTAAGCAAATGAAAAAATTATGAGAAAAGAGCAAATTGTTTTAATTAAATTAAAATTTTTAATGGTTTGGAATCTGAATTTTAAAACATTTTATTTGAAGATTGTGATGGGTGTTACAGGTTAATGACAAGAAATTAGAAGAGGATATTATGGATTGCCCCTTTAATAAATGTTTAAATTTATTTTTTTGTACGAATTTGAAATTCAAAAAAATAATTTTGAAATGGGAATGTACAAATTTGATGTAAAATCCCTATATAAGATAATATCAAAATTATGTAAATGATTTTTATAATATTTTACAGTATGAATTTTAAAATTATGATAAAAAAATACAATTTATACAAATAAATTTAAAAAATTGACTGATAAAAAGGAAAATACCAATTATATCTAGACATTTTTTGTTATCGTTTTTGTTTTCCTGTTTGAAATTTTAAGATCCCAAAGAGA
The DNA here is from genome assembly GCA_918559645.1 of Ceratonova shasta. NCBI lineage: Eukaryota > Metazoa > Cnidaria > Myxozoa > Bivalvulida > Ceratomyxidae > Ceratonova > Ceratonova shasta. Next base: position 20,744 of record CAKKLC010000131.1, on the reverse strand, counting down.
GGCGAAATATAAAAATACGAAAAATTTCTGGGTTATATACTAAAAAGGTGGAAAGACCGCAAATTTTAATTTTTTAGATTTATAATAAACATCCACTTTCTGTGAACATCTAAAAACATAAATTTAAATCTCAGAAGGTTAAAAATACAAATTAAAATTAAATAATGTACAATTTCAAAGTTCATATAAAAAGATAAAAAATTTATTTTTTTTATCAATGAGATTTCAAATTTAAAAGAAAAAAATTTTTAAAAATTTAAATGATTTTATAATCTTCAAGACCATTTAATATTTTAGAAATTTAAAAAACAACTTTACTAAATCAATAGATGATATAAAAAAGCTATAAAGTGTATACCAAATAATATTTTATTTTTATAGTGTGATTATTATGAGTTTAAAGAGTAGATTTATTATTTTGTTTGAGTGAAAATATAATAAAACATATTAATGGAACTAAATTTATTGTTTTGCGTTACAATTTTTTAAATTTGAAACTTGCAATCATTAAATTTTACTTATTGAGAAAATATAGTGTTGATTTTTATTTTAATACAAGATAAAATTATTGAGATATATTTCAAAGGATATATATTAAGAGTCTTGAAACATGGTATCATTATTAGTCATTTTGAATTATCTTTGATATATTAGCAAAAATATTAAAATAATGAAGCAAAATCACATAAGTTTTTAATCCAGTATTTTTGTATCTACAGAGTGTAAAAACCTCAGATTATTACTGATTTCTAATAAGTTTTTTTATATTTGCGAAAATATTTAAACAATGAAGCACAATTATATGGGTTATTATTAGAGTATTTTTGTATCTATAGAGTATTAAAACTTTAAATTATTACCGATTTTGAACAAGTTTTGATATATTCGCAAAAATATTTAAATAATGCAGTACAATTTTATGGGTGTTTATTAGAGTATTTTTGTATCTATAGAGTATTAAAACTTAAAATTATTACCGACTTTGAACAAGTTTTGATATATTCGCAAAAATATTTAAATAATACAGTAAAATCATATAAGTTTTTATTCCAGTATTTTTGTATCTACAGAGTGTAAAAACCTCAGATTATTACTGATTTCTAATAAGTTTTTTTATATTCGCAAAAATATTTAAACAATAAAGCACAATTTTATGGGTGTTTATTAGAGTATTTTTGTATCTATAGAGTATTAAAACTTAAAATTATTACCGACTTTGAACAAGTTTTGATATATTCGCAAAAATATTTAAACAATAAAGTACAATTTTATGGGTGTTTATTCCAGTGTTTTTATTTGTAGTTAAAACCTGAAATTATTACTGATTTCTAATACCTTTTGACATAATTCGCGAAAATAGTAAAATAATAGAACACAACGATGTGTGTTTATTTGAGTATTTTTGGTATCTACAGAGTGATGAAACCAAATGTTATAATTAATAATTTTAAAAAAACTACGATAAATTCAGAAAATATAAAAATAATTGAAAACAATCATGTAGGAATTTATTTAAGTATTTTTCAATATATCATGTTTAAAACTAAAATTATTACTGATTTTGAATAAGTTTTGATATACATTCGTACCTCCTTTATCCCGAAATTTGCTTTCCGCATTTTTTTTTTAAATTTTTTTGATTCTATATAATATTTAAATTACAACCGGAAATTTGCTATGCGGATTATACTTTTAAATAATAAAAATTTTTATGCCATGGGACTGAAAAGGAAACTTCAAACAATTTCAAAGCTTTTAAACAAAATATATGTCATTTAAATATGAAAAATTATATTTTAAGGATTGCTGACACAGCAAAATTTTTTATAATGAGAATAAAATTGAAATAAACCGTTCAACTAATAATAATATATTACTAGCCAAAGAAAATTGGTTTTCATTACAAAAATTTTTACCCTAAATATTACAACAATTAAAAATGGTGCCCAAAAGCAACTTGACGATGCTTTTTTATTTGTATAAACCAAATGAATAATAAAAATGTTATTATTAATGAAGATATATTACGAAAAAAGACTAAAAAATTTGATGAAGATTTAAAAATTACTAATTTAAAATAATCTAACGGTTCGATGCAAAATTTTAAAAAAAGATATAATATGAAGTCTAGAAAGATTATAGAAAAGGCTAAGAAATTTATGCAAAAGATCCTAAAAGATTACGACGAGAATAATATTTTTATTTTAGATGAAATAGCTATGTTTTATGAATTGGTTCCCAATAAAACTTGTGGCATAAAAAAAAAGTGCTAAAAAATTCAAAAATAAATATTCACGATAGATCTGTGCTGTAATGCAACAGGTACCTATAAGATCAAGCATTTGATTATAACTAACGGCTAATGCACCAAGAACATTTAAGTAAAACAATTTCAATACAAATATTTGTGTAAAATATGCCTCAAATCGAAAAACGTGGATGACTGCGGTAATTTTCACAGAATTTATTAATGAAATTAACTCTCTAACGATACCAAGTAATAAAAAAATACTTCTTTTAGTGGATAATGAATCTTCTCATATTCAAGTTCAGAATCTGAGTCATGTTAAAATTGTTTATTTTCCGGCAAAAATTATTGATTATATATAACAAGGGACTGTGAAATTATTCATTCGTTTAAGTCAATTTACAAACAATTCTTATTAGAACTTTTATTTAAAAATGCTAAAGTTGAAAATTTTCAAAAGCCTGATTGATTAATGTCTTTAAATTAGTTTTCAAATCTTGGAACTTAGTTTATTATGTAACAATATAAAATTGTTTAAAAAATTTGTAATTATAGTTAGAGATGTTGTAACAGATAGGGAAAATTAGTATTTGAATGAACTTAATAAAACTTGGACTCAAAATGGAATTGATGTATCAGCAGAAAATTATATTAATTTTGATAAATGGTGAAATGTGTAAAGACCTCTTGACAATGTTGAATTAAATCAGGCAATAAAACAACATGAAAATGAAAGTTATTTTAAAACCCGAAAAAAATGAAAAATTAATGGTAGAGAATTTAAATGATGATAATGTTATTGAACAAAAACAAAAGAATTTCTTATCCAAATAAACAAGTAATTTTGGCTTTAAATATTATTGAGACCCATTTATGAAAAAACAATATTTTTGATTGTGTTAATGATATACTATTAAAAAGAAATATTAGATAGATTACATAAATATGAAGATTTTGTATTGAGAAGATCAAATCTACGGAAAAGACAACTGAAAATAAGTGCTTTTTTAATTAAAAAATAATAAATTATTTTACATAAGTTATCCGGAAAAATTTTTACGTGTTTGTATTCTTCTGATTAAACGAGGGCTGACTGCAGTTTTTGAGAAAATTTTTAAATAATGAAGCACAATGATATGGATATTTATTTTAGTGTTTTGTAACTACAGAGTGTTGAAACTTGAAATTAATACTTATTTTAAATAAGTTCTGATATATTGGCCAAAATTTTTAAAAAAGGCACCAAAATCATATAAGTTTTTATTCCAGTATTTTTGTATCTACAGAATGTTTAAAACTGAAATTATAACTGATTTTGACATGCTTTGATTTATTTAAATAAATTTTAAAAATGAGCGGAATTAATCAGATTTTTTCAATTATTGCTATATCTATAGTATTATAACCTTATATTATTATTATTAATTTGGAAAATGCTATTGTAAATCCATTAAATTCTTGAAACAATTGAAGACAATCATTTGGGTTTATATTTCTTAAGTTTAAATTCATCTGGTGTTTTCACCTGCGTTTATTACTGATTTTGAAATACCTTTGATGAATTTAGAAAAATATTCATAAAATTAAGTGAAATCATTAGTTTTTATTGCAATATAAGTTTATTCCTATATAGAAAGATTCAAAATTGTGGATTGGACAAAATAGTATAAATATAATGTTTAAATATATATTTTTAATCTTCAAATTATTTTGCAAAATTTTCTAATAAATTATATAAATTTACGATTCATATTTCAATAAAAAAAACGTTCTTCAAGGAAAATTTTGCTAAATTTGATGGGTTTTTAATGAAACTGCTTTTTAAATCTAAATTTTGATTACATAATTTGATCAAAAACTTGGATTTTCTATGTAAGAATTAAAAATCAGCTACCAAGAAAAATTATTTTTATCAAAGGTGTCAATTAAAAACATTTGTAAAAATAAAAACCCAAAATTCCGAAAATTTATTGGAATTAATAGGTATGTAAAAAAAATTAAGAGCTGAAATTGCAAAAATTTGATAGAGAAAGTTTAAAATTTATAGTAAAAAAAATATAAAAACTTTATGTTAATGTAGAATATGAGAATTTAATGCAAATAATAGTATAAAAAAGCCTACATCAGTGGTCGGCAACCCCGGACATGCGGGTGATTTTTTGGTGGCACGGCAAAATAAAATAAGAATATGAGAAATTTTTTAATATTTTGTGTGGCTTTAACATAAAAATATTATTTTTTTATAAATATTAATTTTCACGATCGTGTAACTTCAAGATTGAGTGAAAACATAATTATATTTTTACATCGATGCTTTAAGTAACGTGGGCTGCTATTTACAGTTGTTCGAACAAATTAGGAACCGAAGTAATACGAAGACAAATAAATTGTAATACAATTCCAGGTGGTCGCCGGGCAACAAGAATGATCGCAAAGTCAAAATGTTATAAATATAACTGCAAATTTTTTTACATTCAAAATGAAGATATTTATAAATTCTCGATTTTAATCAAAAAATGTCAAAAGAAAAAAAATTTGCCATTTCCAAGAAGAATGGATAACGAATTTTGTTTTTATACAACAGGGATAAAAATAACATGTATATTATGTTTATAAACAATTGTTGCGCGCACTTCAAGTGTTTCGAGACATTATGATACAAAACATAAAGAACGATTGTATCATTTTAATACAAATGAAAGGAAAGAATACTAAAGAAAGAAGATCGACGTAATCGAACGTTCGAAAAATTTACTACAAACATTTATTACAACAAATACAGAAATAAACAATGCAAGTTTTTTGGTTTCCTACTGTATTGCAAAAAATGGAAAGCCATTTACTGATGGAGAATTTTTAAAGGATACCTTTTTAAAGATGTCTGAACATCTTTTTTCAGATTTTTCAAACAAAAATAAAATTTTACAGGAAATTAAAGATACTGCTTTATCTGTTCGAACTATTCATAGAAGATTAAAAAAAATGAACGAAAACATAAATCAACAGCTTGTAAGTGATTTTGAGCAATGACATGCTATTAGCTTATTGTTGGATGAAAGTACTAACAAATATGACATTGCGCGCTTAATTTTAATAGCAACATTTTTTTCAACTTCTAAAAATGCAATCATTGAAGATGTGTGGACTCTAGCTCCAATGTATACTACAACAACAATAAAAGATATTTTTGAGTGTGTCGTTAAATGTATAAATGAACGTTTGTACATATAAAAATAAAATTTTCCATTACCACGGATGGAGTACCTGAAATGATCAGTAAAAAAACCGGATTTATTTAAATAATGCAAAAATATCTTGATCAACCAATTTTATTGTTTCGTTGTTTTATACATCAAGAAAACCTTTGTTTAAATATTTCAAGCGGAAAACTAGAAGAAGTTATGTATAATCTAACACAAATTCTCAATAAAATTCATGCATGTTCTTCTTTGTTACGTAGAAAATTTAAACTACTGTTGGAAGAGATTGAATCAGAGTATGATTATATTCTCTTATATAATAAAGTACAGTGGCTGAGTCGCGGAAAAGTTAATTACAGATTTGTGAATCTTTTAACCTAAGTTTAAATGTTTTTAACAGAAATAGGTGAAAAATATCCAGAGTTAGACAACAACATCTGGGTTTTAAATTTAATGTTCCTAGCAGACATTACAGAACATCCGAATTGTTTAAAATACAATTATGCAGGCGAAAATTAGACATATTACAATTATATGGACACTGGGCATCGTTTGTTGAGAAATTAATAATTTTTAAACAATAAATTGAACTCAAAACATTTCACTATTTTACAAATTTAAAAAAATATGTGGATTCTTTACGTTGCAAGTTTAACACAATAGAAATCAGAATTTTAGGCAAACTTTACAGAAAGATTCGCAGATTAACAAAAACATTAACCTATGTTTAAATTTATTCTTCAATCGGACATAAAAGATAATTACATAATTGATAAAAATTATTTTAAATTCTTAAATATCGATTATTTGGATTTGGAATTAATTTAATTTAATAACTCTGAAATATGGAAACTAAAATTTATAAATGCCGAGATGAATTTATGAAAAATTTAGATAAACAATTTAGATATATTAACTACAAGGTGGCATGAACTGCCAGATAGATTTCATTGCATGAAAAAGGTGGCATTTGCCATTTTAACAATTTTTAGGACAACATACTACTGTGAGCAATCGTTTTATATGATGAAGTATGTTATTAAACTGTATAGAAATCCTTTATCTGAAGGAAATTTTGAAATGTGTATCTAGTTAAAAACTTATAGCTATGAACCTATTATTTAAATATTAAGCTCCACAAGTAAGCCTTAAGGAAGCCACTAACTTTTTTTTTCAATCCTATGATTAAATAGGTTTAAACAATATTTTACGTTGTGATACAATTATTATTTCATTTATGTTTGCTTTTGTATTCTTTTATTTTTACACTAAAATAATAATCATAAAGAAACGTAGTTGGTTTATTCACAAATACAACCCTTCTTCCGCAGCAGATTACCTAATTCTCCTTAATTAGGACTGTTTATGTCCTAGTGGCATGCACTCGATTTAATGCCAATTATTTTGCAAAATATGACACACTTAGACGAAGTGGTTGTCGAAGTCTGGGTTAAACCAATAAATATTTTGATGATGATGTCAAGGTTAAAAGAATAAATATTGTGATGATAATGTCAAGGATAAACGAATAAATATTTTGATGATAATGTCAATGTTGAACGAATAAATATTTTGATGATAATGTAAATGTTGAACGAATAAATGTTTTGATGATGATGTCAAGGTTTAACGAATAAATATTTTGATGATGATGTCAAGGTTGAACGAATAAATGTTTTGATGATAATGTAAATGTTGAACGAATAAATGTTTTGATGATAATGTAAATGTTGAACGAATAAATGTTTTGATGATGATGTCAAGGTTGAACGAATAAATATTTTAATGATGATTTTAAGGTTAAACGAATAAATATTTTGATGATAATGTCAAGGTTAAACGGATAAATATTTTGATGATGATGTCAAGGTAAAACAAATAAATATTTTGATGATGATGTCAAGGTCTTAGCGATCCATCTAACCGAATTCACATTTCGCAAAAAAAAACGAAAATTTTTTAACCCATATTCAATTGTAAAAACGAATTTGTTATGTGTTTACATTCATATATATATTAAATAGTGACCACCAATCCCAACGAATTTACAACTCACTGAATTTACATTTCGCCGTAAAAAAACAAAAAAAAATTTAACCCATATTCGATTGTAAAACGAATTTTTTTGTATTAACAGACACATATATTAAATACTTTGAGATAAAACCTCAATAATGTAAAGTAAATTTTAATATTTAAAATAAAAAGTCAATTTAATTTCCAATTAATTGGTGTGTTTAAGCTCGTTTAACAAGTCAATCAAAGATAACTCTTCGTTTTTAAATTGCATTTAGAGTCTTGCAATAGGTGCTTCTTGGTTTGCGTGAACTTTCTTTTTTAATTTTGGTTTTCCTCCACCAAGAATTCAACGAAACTCAATGTCACAGTGTATTTGGATCGACTTTTAAGATGCTTCCAATCTCCCAAAAACTAACACTTGATTTGTTGACCTTTTTATTTAAATTAGAGTAGAATCAATCTGCTTTATTGTTTGTCATTGATTTAAGAATGCCATATTTGTTCCAAGTACGTGGACTAAATAAATGATTCGTCATTATTTGATAACCAGGTTTTTTCAATGTAACTTTTAAGTTCGTCTACAAGAGTATTATTTAGAGCCCACATCGACGTTATATACCTCCAGGCAATATCTATGCTATTGAGAGGTATCAAGGCTAGGAAAGAAGTCAACTGAACACAATACTTTAATGTAGAATTATATTGGAAGAGAGTTGAAAGACCTAAATTCTGAACTTTGCGGAATAAAGACGGTCCAAAATGAAAATAACATCCTCTGATCTCTGCTAATAGAAAAACCGTACTGATTCCATTAAAAAAAGTAGCCTTTTAAAATTCGATCTGGATTACACTTGGATTAAAGTATACCCTCTTTTTAAGTAACTTTTCTTTATAATCCTAAAGAGCTTTGTATAAATTCTTTGAGTTTTACTATTAAGAAAACAGTACAATACGGGAAAGCTTGTATCTGAAAAAACCATGAATGATGTATATTTGGTAGAATGAAGAAGATGAAGACTTGAACGTACCATCTTTTATGATGTAAAAACATCTAGCTTCGGAAAAGAGTGTTACATATATATATAAATAATATCTTAAAATAACCATAGTTTCAAGACCAAATTCAACATGAAGCAACATGTCTTGATCCTCTGACAATTTAAAGAAGTTGAAATTAAAAGAATAAGCATCAACAACTCTACCAGATGGTATTTCTTTCGACTTCTATCTGTTTATATTTTACTTTACAGAATCAAAAGAAGGCAGAAACCAAGCAATATCGAATATACCTCTGTACGATTCCTCGAGAGTTTGTTTTGCGTGGTCATATATATCCTAAAGACGATCTATAAGGTTGAGTCACAACAAAACTCTTCAGTAAGTCCCTTAACTATAATATGACAATTTTTTCACTGTCATCAGAATGATTGTGTTCGCCATTTAAGCTAATAAAATCATGCCCGAAGTGATTGCTTTTACACTGCAATTATCTGTCGAGAATTTCCAATAGATCTTCCCTTTTGCCATGACCTTATTATTCCGAAACATGAAGTAATTTATGATCAATGTATTGTCATCCCTGCTGTTGCGTATCCAGAATATATTTTGCATTAGGAGTTTAAAAAAAATTCGTTTTTTGTCGACGAAATGTAAATTTGGTGAGATGGACCCTAACCTGTTAAGGTTAAACGAATAAATGTTTTGATAATGATGTCAAGGTTGAACGAATAAATGTTTTGATAATTATGTAAAGGCTAAACCAATAAATATTTTTATAGGATTTATTTATATAGTTTTAATTAAAATCTTTTTAATATATATTTGTAATTATTTTATTAATTTAACAAAATTTAAATTAGTTTAAAATTTTTATTTTTAAAAAAAAAGGTTATTTTTTGCATCTACCAATTATTGCATGAAATTTACTGAGCACAAGGCGGCACTTTCGATAAAAAACCGATAATCATAAATTGGTGTTAAATGTAAAACTAACACTCTATTACATATAAGCAATCTATCTAATTTATTTTCAATATTTTTTTAACTATTAAATTAGAAAGGGGCATTATAAAAAATAGAATTTTTATTTCAAAATTCAAAAACTAGAACAAAAAAAAATAAATTATTATATTAAATTAGAAAATAATAAGCATAAGAATTTAATATTTTGAAAATATGCTGATCAATATTCTAAACAGATATTAGAAATAAAAATTATAAACAAATTAAAATTAATCATTTGATTTTCCCTTACTAACCTTATTCTAGATGTTTGACCCCTTTCTCTCGATCTACTCGTTTCAGGTTGTTAAATACTATTTCTAGCTAATTCTTTAACACATAAAGGCATTATTATTTCCAACTAAAAGATAATATATTTGAAGTAGTAAAATATTTTTTTAAATAATACTGGATCACGTCTTAAATAAATAATAATAGCATATAAATGTTTACAAGGAAATCCAAATTCATAAGCCATTTTACAGCTGCATAACCTTATACTAATATCAACTATAATTTTTTTTTTCAACTAAATAAATATTTGAACTTGATTGAATAACGCTATAAATTCGACCAACCGCAATATTTGATTCAAGACCATTAATTTGAGTGGGAAAAATTGGAAATGTAAATTGCTCAATTCTTCTATCATTAAATATTTTCATTAAATAGTTGTTTAGAGAAATTATTAAATTTGTTACATCTAGTTCAATAAATTTTTTAATAGATGATTGAAAAGATTCAACGGAGTTACTTGTAAATTTACCATATTTTGGAAGTGGGCATTTCGAATTCGCCCATTTCTCTAATCCAATAAGAAATAATTCATTATAAAAGTTAATATTAATATTTTTTAAATTTTCAAAATTTCTATCAAATATATTTTTATCAAATTCATGTACAAGATTCCAATAAATATTATAGAGTTGCCTATCTCTAAATCTTGATCCAAGATTTTTTAAAATAGGTCTTACACAATGGCAAGCTACTAAATCGGGATAATTTTCATGTAAAATTGATAGTAAACCTGTTTCTTGATCTGACATGAGTATAGTAGATAAATTATTAAATTAGAAATGAATGTTTAAATTATCTAAAAATACTTCCAACTACCACCATTCTCAGATATACTATAGCAAAAGCTAATAATACAATCTGTTCCTTTCTATCTTGAGCTACATCTGATAGCAAAGTACTTTTGTTAGGACCACTTAGAAAAGTACCATCTATTGTAATAATCTTTCTGTTATGTAAATAGAAATTTTTGGTTGCTTTTCAAGTTGTAAATTATAATAAATGTAATCAGTATTAAATGTTGCCATCAGTGCCGGAAGACATTCATAAGAATTAATCATCTTATAATTCTTTTTTTCCTTGAAGCTTTCAATGGCTTTATATGCAGTTATAAATTTGACAGGTTGTCCTGTCTCTAGCCGAACTTCGCTTATATCATCAGTTGTTTTTAAATGAGCAGTAATATTGAATTTTTCAGCGATAATTGTTTTAAAAACTGAAGACTCACAAGTTGATGTTTTTGAACACTTTGATAAATGAACTGTATTAATTTTAGTTATAATACACGTATTCATTCTATTATTAAAACGAACCATTATATTAAATGAACATCCATCATCACAAGTAAGTTTTATACACTTTTTATTTCTATTTTTAATTTTAAAATAAATCCCTTTAATTGCAGTAGATTTGCTAAACAGTTCCATAAACTCTTCTACAGATTTGTACGTACTTTTAGCTGGAAATTCAACTGCTAATTGTTCAAATTTGTAAGTATTAAATTAGTGTAAATTTAAATCTGTCAATTAGTATTAATTTTAATCCTATTTAAAAAAAATAAAAAAGTTTTAATTTTTAATTTATTAAATAGCGTTCTATTTTTTAAATTATACCAATTAAAAAATACTAACAAAAAGAAAATCATTTATAAATTAAACGATTTATTAAACCTTTATGTACTAATAAAATAAGTCTATAATTATGGGATTAAAAGGTTACTCTATTTTAGATTTAATTAAATCTTATAATAAACATCTCCTAGTAATAATTTTTATTTAGTTACTAATAACTATGAAAATATTATAAAATTTATATACAGGGTTTTTTAAGCTAATTTAACCCTGTAATTCGAAAAATAAATAAAGTATGTAAAATAAGAAATAATCCATATTATTTTATCAAATTAAAATTCTTCCCTGCGTATTCCTTTAACAGCGAATTCCCTTACCTGATAAAAACATCCAATACAATCATTTTCGGTTATATTGTAAAAAGAAGAATGTATAGAATCAATAAAGTCTCTTTTGTAGTTGCATTAGCATTTTTAATTAGGTTTTTCCATTTTGAAAACACTTTTTCGATGGGGTTTAGCTGAGGGCTATATGGTGGTATAAAAATTAATTTATGACCATGGTTTTTTATTACATTTCTGATATCAACCGATTTATGTATTGAATAATTGTCCATGACGATCTTTGTGCTTCTCGTATTATTTTGATCCAAAATCACCATAAAGCCATCAACAATGTTTTAAATGTAATTTGATTATAAGCTTGTTCCTGAATTTGATATGATAAAAATAATTTTTTACTTAAAGCAGCTAAAAACGACATATTCTTTGATCTGATAGCTTATAAAATTTTTCTAGGAGCTGTATTGACTAAGCTTTTTCCGTATTTTTTTCTGGTTGAGCTACTTATACCAAACTCATCTAAAAAGATAATTTTATCATCATTACACATCAAATAATAACTGCAATAGTAAAATCTCTTTTCAGTATTATCGTTATTTCGTTGCTTGGGTATAATTTGTACTTTTTTAAAGGAATAATTTAGTGCTTTCAATGTATTATTAATGGTAGTTATGCTTGTACATATGTTTAATTCAGCATTAAGCTTATTTTTAAGAACATTTAGCGTTATTGAAATATCATTTTCAATGGCAGATTCGATAAGCAATTTTCCTTCGTTGGTTATTTTCTTCATTCTTCGTGATCTCTGTGATTTCGCATTAATTCTCCTTGTGTTTTTATATAATCTTATCACAGATGTGACAGTTTTGTTTTTTATTTCCAATTCTGTGGATATTTGTATCGTCCCTTTACCATCATTGTATTTTCTGGTTATTAGACTCCTAATTTCATCCGTTAGATGTTTTTTTTACTAAAATTTGTTCGAATATTTTTTAAGAGATTTAATTAAATTTAAAAAGGATTAAAATAGCTTAAAAACCCTGTAAATACTGTACTAAGAATATTTATTTATAATCACTTTTTTAAAATTTTTTAAAAATTTAATCCGGAATATTTTTTAGGATTAAAAAAGAACCACAAAAAGATTAAGTAAAGAAAGATGACATATAAGAATAAAAAAAAAATTTTATAAATAATTTTTTTAACTTCATATAAATATGTCTCTATGGCGCAATCGGTTAGCGCGTTCGACTGTTAATCGAAAGGTTGGCGGTTCGAGTCCGCCTAGTGACGTACAATTTTTTGATATTCAAATATTAACCATAATTTAAAATATTGATATTAAAATACAGTCAAGAGTTTATTTAACGAATTTATGATGAACCAAAATGTACGTTTAACAGAAAATTATTTTTAGTGTAGTATAATTATTAGCCAAAATAAAAAAATTTTATTTACCGACACACACAAAGCTTATGCTAGATAAATGAGATACCAACAAAAAAACTAGAAAAAATAAGAAAAAGATATACGATATCTGAAAAATAAAAATCATAAGCTTTAAATTACAAAACAAAGGTTTAATGCAAAATGAATTGTCGAAAAAATTAAATTGCCCCATCAGAACCATTAAAAAAATCTAAAAGATGGAAAAAAATAAAAGCAGCTGCTACTAAAAATGAAGTCAAATGAAACATTGTGCGTGCAAATGAGTCTAACAATAAAATATATACTGTACTTTATTAATGTTTTTATACCAAGAGGCAGCAAAATCATGTTATTTCTGATAATTTATTAAAGTAAAAAGCATTGTTGAATGCTTAACACTACAAATTTAATGAGCTTATAGCATCAGACTCTTGAATAACAATTTTACAAGATTTTACAAAATTGTTTACAGAAGTGTCGCAGGAAAATTTGTTAATTCATGGCCAATTTTTGAACAAACAATGAAAGAATATGCAATACAAGATGGATTCTAATTTCGATTAATCATCTTTATTTTTCAAGTGTCCAGCAAATAATACTTTGACCGGTTTGAAGGACGATATTGGATCTGGAAATTTCTAATGAAAGACTCACCGGACTGTTTTGTATTAGCTATGCTGACGAAAAATTATGTCCACTCGTCATTGAAAAGCAAAAAACTCACGTGGCATGGAAAATATTAATATAAAAACACTTGGTATAACATATAAAAATAGTGTTAATGTTTGGATGATAAACTTGATTTTTTCATGATTGGTAGAGCTGAATTTAAAACTGAAAAAAAAATACTTTTAATCTTAGACAATTCACCCGTTCATTCACAAGATTTACAACTGTCCAATGTAAATCTTTATTTTTTTTGCCTGCCAGAACATTAAAAATACAAGCTCTTGACCAAGACATTAAACTTTCGTTCAAAGCGCATTACATGAAAATTTTAATGCGAAAGATTTCACTTAAATATAAAAATAATAATCTTTATTACAAGGATATGCAAAAAAATAAGTGTGGTTAATTTACTGCTAATAGTGATTGAAGTTTGGCGATATGTAAGTTAAGAAACCGTAAACGATTATTTTGAAAAAAACATTTGAAATCTGATCCAGTAATACAACAGCTGAAGTTGTTTTTTGTAGTGCAAAAATGAACTTACATCAAGAAAACGCTGAAATTGACTTTGCGACAAATTTGATTGATATTGTTGAAAATGATGAGCTTATTAATGGAATTTGTGCGACAGTGGATAATGAAAACATTTCCGATGGCAATAATAGTGATGAGCAGACCGCTATTAAAAAAATTTCGTGCGGCAAAGAACTTTCCTATTTGGAGAAAATTGAACAGTACATGTTAGAACATTTTTGTTCAGATTTTTTATCGTTGGGCAATATTAGGTATGAAATTTTAAAAGCAAAAAGGAAAAAAGTATACAAAATAGTTGATTTTTTTTAAATAAAGGATTTATATCAAATATTTTTTTTGCTATTTTGCAATTCTGTTTTTATTAATAAGTATTTTTTTCATTGTTTAAGGATTTGAGTATATTTATATTTACATTAACATTAATCCATAAATATGTCTCTATGGCGCAATCGGTTAGCGCGTTCGGCTGTTAACCGAAAGGTTGGCGGTTCGAGTCCGCCTAGTGACGTATCAATTTTTTGATATTCAAATATTAACAAAAAATTTGTAATATATTGATATTCACATACAAGATACCTCGCTTAGTACGGGTTGGATAAGTACGGTTTCTTTATGGTATTTTTTTTTAAAATTTAAAATATGGTGCTATTTAAAAATGATAAAATTAAATTTTCTAAATTAAAAATCATTTTTTTTAGTATTTTTATCGTTTTATTAAAAACATGGGGCACGTATTAAATATATTTTTTTTGTTTATTTAACTTGTGATTTGTAGATTTTATTGCACTTCTACGTTCACCCCCAATATTTTTTAAAATAATATTTTATTAAAATAAATTAATATTTAATAAAATTAAATAAATAAATTAAATTAAATTAAATAAATAATTTATTTATATATATATATATAATTAAAATAATTTAAAAACACTATTCTTATACACAATTTTTATTAAATCGATATTTTTTAAAAACCCATTAAATAATGAATGTTTCTTTAGATGATTTGAATGATATCGATTTCTACAAGCTTGTGGAAACAGAGGAGCTGGCCATAGCCTTTTGTCAAGATAACGGACTTCTGAAAACTTCAATATTATGTTGTGAAAGGGAAGCACCGATAAGGAAAAATGAAGGCAAGAAAAACAGTGGATACTATTTTTGTTGCAACTTTTCTTCATGCCGGAAAGAAGTATCGATTAGAAAAGGATCATTTTTTAAAGGCTCACATCTTACAATCCACCAAATTGGATTATCCATATATTTTTTTGTATGTAAAGAAACTTCCCTGTTCCAACTAAAACAGAAATGTAAAATATCTAGGGACGGAACGGTAGTAGACTGGCTATTTTTCTGCCGGGAAGTATGCATGATGCATTTTGCAAATCATCCAAGGGTGATTAGACGCATTGGGCGAACGGTGGAAATTGACGAAATAGCTTTC
>CAKKLC010000078.1:6809-32143 GCA_918559645.1 Ceratonova shasta | reverse complement strand
ATCCATATGGGATTTATTATTAAAATTTATATTTTTTTGGCGGGGTGAAAAAACAGCAATTTTACACCTCCGGTGAAAAAAAATTCGTACGGGTTCTATTTCCAAAAATTGATCCAGATCCGACTATTCACATCAAGGGTTAAACATTAATACTTTTGACCAACGAAATCAGATACTTCCTTCGTTTGATAATGAATAAGAATATAATTTCGTCGCTATATTAAAAACTCTACCTACACAAAATTTGAAAATCTTTTGGTTACACTAGAACCCTCTATTACTTAAATAAAACTTATTAAACAATAATTATTAGAACTTCATTTTTTCATATTTTATAAGAAAAAGCTATGCAAATGTATTTGGAAACATCAAAGATTTCATGATTATAATGTAATTTTTTAATTTACGTATTTGATTTCATATATTTCAGTTTTATCATTTTTAAATCAACTATAAAAAAATAAATATAGCTCAAATCTGTTTAAAAAAATTTAATTAAACATTGATTCTAAAATGAAATATCAAATACAAAAAAGAAATGATTTGATGATATAAACTTAATGGATACAAGATTTTAAAATTTATTGCCATATATACTATATTTTTTTTACAAATTATGATAAAGCTTTGTGTATAAATCAATTCAACATTTTTCTCATATTTAAAAAGATTCCATTCAAAATAAATTTATTCAATCAGGTCCAAGCATTTTTTCTGGCTTGACTATTTTATGAAACTCTTCTTCAGTAAGTATATTCAAATTGACAGCGGCTTCACACAAAGTAGAACCATCCAAATGAGCTTTCTTTGCAATTTTTGCAGCATTGTCGTAACCTACATAAGGATTTAAAGCAGTAACCAACATTAACGATTCTCTCAAATATTTTGAAATTATTTTTTCATTGGCTTTTAAACCTGATACACAATTCTTTGAAAATGTTGTTGCACCATCCCCCAATAATATGATTGATTGCAAAACGTTTTTGATGATTAATGGTTTAAAAACATTCAACTCTAAATGTCCTTGACTTCCTCCAAATGTAACTGCAACGTTATTACCAAAAACTTGAGCACATATCATTGTAAGGGACTCACATTGTGTGGGGTTAACTTTACCCGGCATGATGCTGCTTCCTGGCTCATTTTCAGGTAGCTGTAATTCAAAAAGACCACATCTAGGTCCACTTCCTAGTAATCTTAAATCATTTGCTATTTTATTCAAACTACAGGCCACTGTATTCAGAGCACCACTTAATTCAACCATGGCATCTTTTGTCGCTAATGCTTCAAATTTATTTGGAGCACACACGAAAGGAAGGTGCGTGAATTGGGAAATTTTATCGACAACATTTTCTGCAAATCCTACTCTGGTGTTTAAACCAGTTCCAACTGCAGTACCTCCTATAGCTAGTTGGTATACTCTTGGAAGAGCAGATTCAATTCTCAAAATAGAATACTCGAGCTGAGTAACATATCCGCTAAACTCCTGACCTAAAGTCATTGGAACTGCATCCTGGAGATGAGTACGGCCAATTTTGATAATATTACCAAATTCAATAGATTTTTCTTTTAGGGTTTTGTGAAGTTCTCGCAAACCAGGTAGTAAGGTATTGTTTACAGAAATGGCGGCTGCAATATGCATAGCAGTTGGAAAAGTGTCGTTAGAGCTCTGGAAATAAATTAATAAATACTTGACTCTTATTAACATGGTCGTTAGGATGAACTGGAGTTTTTGAACCAATTACTCCTCCGTTGAGTTCAATTGCTCTGTTACTTATTACTTCGTTGACATTCATGTTGGTTTGGGTTCCAGATCCAGTTTGCCAAATAACCAAAGGAAAATGGTCATCCAGTTTACCTGTAATTACCTCATCCGATGCATTCATAATACTCTCAGCTAATTTAGCATCAAGACCAAATTTAGTGTTGACCTCTGCGGCTGCCCTTTTAAGAATTCCAAAGGCTCTGATTACCTCAATCTAAAAGTCGATTTATTTAAGTAAGTACAGGCATCTTCTCTGATGGTCCACCGATCGGGAAATTTACTACAGATCTGGCAGTTTGAGCACCGTAGTATTTTTCTGCTGGTACTTGAATTTCGCCCATAGTGTCTTTTTCAATTCTAAAGGAACTATTCATTCTATAGTAAAAATTTTGCAATTTCAAATTCTGAAATACAAGTAAATAAATTTCGTACGTTGTTATTTCCTATTGATATAAACTTCCTAAGCATTTTTAGTTATCGATAAGTAGGATTTAATTTAAAATTCGCATGTTTTTTAATAGGTTTTAATTTATTTTAATTAAGCCATTTTACTTATAAGGACCTGTGCAAAAAAATTATTATAAAAATTGAAAATTAAAATACATATAAAAATAAATAAAATTTCTAGGAACATGCCGATTTTATCAAAAATAAAATAATTATAAATTTAAAATTAATAATAAACTTAAAAATCGTTTAACTTCGTAACATAAGTGTGGCTAAACTTTACTTTGGGGGAACTTTTCGTTATAATTCGGATTCATGGCAGGTGAAAAATTGTTACAAAATATTACAAATGAGAATATTGATGAATTGTTTAAATTTGAACATATTTATTTATTGAATGAAAATATTCAATGCATTAAATTTTTAAAAAGTTTAAAAATAACTTAAAAAATTTAATGATTGCGAAATTTGTGGCATAGAAATGATTTCATATAAACATCATTGTAAAGATGGTTATATATTTACTTGTATAAAATGTATAAAAAAATTTAATGATTGCGAAATTTGTGGCATAGAAATGATTTCATATAAACATCATTGTAAAGATGGTTATATTTACTTGTATAAAATGTAAAAAAAAATTTCCATCAGAGCAGGTTCATATGTTATAAATTCATCCCTCACTTTTAAACAAATATTTTCAATTTTATTATTTTATAGCAATGGTATTTCATGCTGTAAAACAATGCAATATTGGTAGTTCGCGAACAGTTTGCGATTGGTTAAATTTCGCTAGGGATGTTTATATTAATTATTTTGATGTGAATAGGGAAATTATCGGAGTTTATGGTACAATTGTTCAATTTGACGAAACAAAACTTGTTCGTAGGAAATATAATGTTGGTAACTAATGAATTTATAATTTAAGGAAGAATTCTCGCAAACCAAGATTATTGAATTGTTGGAGGAATTGATGAATTAGGAAAAATGTTATTGGTACTCACTAATGTTAGATTCAGGGAAGAATTGAAAAACATAATTTTGAATAATGTTGCTCCACGCTCAATTATTCACACTGATGGTTGGGCTGGTTATAATAAATTTGAAGATCTTGGATTTACGCAATCAGTTATAAACCATGATATGCAATTTATAGCGGAAGATGGTACACAAACACAAAAATATATGCTACCTGGGGCGCTTTTAAAAAAAATTCAGAAAAATTACAAATAAATCTCCAGAATCAGTTGGTGGATATATAGCGGAGTATATGTTTCAAACAAAATTTTTACACGAAATATTTTCACAAACAATAAAGGCTATAAATTTGATATATAATTGTTTGTGAATTAATATTAATTATTCTTAAAAAATTTTCACCTGACATGAATCTGAATTATTACGAAAAGTTCCCCATAGTAAAGTTTAACCCATAAGTTTTAATAGTCAACAAATGCAATATTTGTGTATATTGCTTTAATTCTTATTTTATAGAATTTAATGAAAATTGTTTTTTACTTTATATTAGTTGCAAATATATCACATGAATTTTTAGCTGCAATAATTTATTTACCTACAAAGGTATATTTTATCGGTCAAAGAAATTCAAGTGTATAACATATCAACCTTTAGCATTATATCGAACTAGATTAATAAAAGATGTTGATGCCTTATAGTTCTTTGGAAAATTTAAAACTATTTTGTAAGGTGTTGGTTTTTTTTGTTTTGGCAAGAGGTAAATCTATTTTTTATAAAGATGGACTCTTTTTATTCACTTTTGCGACTTGCTAATTTTAATTAATTATTTGTTTGAATGAATTAATGATATTCATAGATAGAAGAAAAAAAACTCAGTGTGATTTGATATATTCGAAATAAATGACTGTCCGCAAAAATCTCCTGTGAATATATAAATGCATAGAATGAAAAAAATTTCAACCAACATTGTCAAGAGCAGTAAAGGCAAGGAAAAAAATATCATATGAAGGCTGTATCTATAACTTCAAGGAGATCAAATCTGGGAAAAGCAATTGGTAATGTAATAAAAAAGGGTGCCCTGCCATTTTTAAGACCAACTTTAGATATGAGACATTTGAGGAATTACCTCTACATTCCCATATTGAAGATGAAAACAAATTTAACAGGGTTCTATTAAGTGCACGGATTAAAGAAAGAGCTCTTTAAACAAATGAGTCTGGTAGGTATTTTGTCATTTTTGAATTTTCGAGTGAAACTACAACTGTAATTAAGCCTAATTATAGTATTGATTTAGTCACGACTCATAGGAATCGCAATAGTAATACACTCCTTCCTGAAGGATATATTCCTGTTGAACTTCAGAAAACAAATCATCCATTTAGACCAAGCCCGTGCAACCTTCGGCCCAATAATAAAATTTTGGAATTTATTTAAAAAAAATAATAATAATTGAGCAAACGGTATTTTTCCTTGATTTTTCTAAGATCAGTAAATTATTTATATTTCAAATATCAAAATATAAATTTTTAACAAGTAAAGCCCAAATATGACATTTTTAAAGATTAAACGAACATTGAAAGATGAAAATCGAGTAATTAAAAAATCATGGAAATATCGGTATTTTTTTTATAACCTGGAAAAAAACCGCCATTTTTCATCTGTCTTGACAATTTTGTTGTCTTTTGAGAATTTAACGTGCAAAATCATTATAATAAATGGCATTCTGAAAATATATGATAAATTGTCTGATGGTTTCAAGAAAGAAGAATCGAAGAGATTAAAAAACAGATTGATCTTACAGCAAGAAATGTTCACAAAAAAGCCAAATAATGAAAATGATATTACAAAAGCTAGTTATTAGTAATATACTGGCGAAACGCTTGAAGCAATTTTCTGATGGACTTATAGTAAAAGAATGTATTGAAGCAGCGGTTGAACTAATTTTTCCCGATAAGAAATCTGATTTTAGTGATATTACTTTGTCACATTTCATAGTAACAAGAAGAGTAGACGAAATGGCTCAAAATATTGAATCAACTTTAAAAAACGCGCAAAAATGTTTTTATATTTTTTAATTTGCATTGATAAATTCACTGATTTATTTGATACCGCAGAATTTGTAATTTTTATACGAGTGTAGATTCAGATCTGAACATAAAAGAAGAAATTTAGGATTTTGTTAGCATGAAAGGAACTACAAAAGCAGTTGATAATTATACTACATTGGTAAATTCTTTAAGGGAATATGGATTACTAATTGAGAAGCTTAGCGGTATTACAACTGATGCAGCTCCCTCGATAACAGGTCACCACTCTGGATTGGTAAAACTTGTGTTGGATAAAATAAATCTAGAATGTCGTTATAATATATTTGGTTGCCACTGCGTTTTACATATTTAAAATTTGTGTGCAAAAAAAGTTAAAATTAAAAATGTTATGGATGTTGTAATTTTAACAGTCAACTTCATTAGATCCAGAGCTCTAAACCACCTTCAATTTTTAGAGTTCTTGGAAGAGTTAGAATCAAAATATTGTGATGTTATTTATTTCAGCGAAGTTCGTTGATTGAGCAGATCTTAGGTTTTACTGCGTTTTTTTAAACTTTTACCTTTAATCAAACTGTTGATGGTTTTCTAATGGTAAAATAATTTCCGAACTTTTAAAGAACAATAGATAGTGGATATTACACAACATCTATCTAATTTGAACGTAAGTATTCAGGGTAAAATATGAATATTTACACTGTTATTACTCACATAAAGTTGTTCATTACAAAATTAAAATTATGGCATGATCAACTGGAGAATAATAACATGTATAATTTTTTGAACCTAAAATCGTGTTCTATTAAAAAGTCTAAAATTTATGCTTGCGAGCTTAAGTATTTTATAGTGGAATTTAATGAAAGATTTGCCGATTTTTTTTTCAAAAGAAAAATAAGTTTTTATAATTACTTCTCCATTTTTAATAACATTAGAAAACGTACCAGATTATTTACAGATGGAAAAATTATAGATTTACAATCTAACTATCATATAAAGTACATTTTTGAAGAATGTGAACTAATCGAATTTTATAAAAAACATCTAACAGCAGATAAATTTCCGAATCTGAAAAATTTTGCAGCTAGAATTTTTTCTCTGTTTTCAACTACATACTCATGTGAGCAATATTTTTCATAGTTGAAAATTGCTAAAACGAAAAACAGATCTTCAATGACAGATTCTTATCTTAAAAATTATTTACGTTTAGCAGTTACAAATATAACACCAAACATAGGCGAAATACTTGAAGAGCATCATTTTTAAAAATCTCTTAAAAATTTTTACTTGAACTATTTTTATTTTTTTAAAAATTTATATAAACTATGTAGTTTTTTAAGGATAATATATATTAATAATCTTATGATAAATTCTGAATAAAAAAATACTTAATGAATTCAATGAGGCCCATTTATAGATAAATAAGCAATTAAATGGTTCAAATCTAAAAAATGATGCACGGGACTGATTTAGACTCTGGTATAAATGATCCAAATAGGATCGTAGTGTTCACAACTAAAGAAAATAATCAGTACTTAATCTATTCGAAATAGTTGTTTATCATTGCCCTTTCAAATCAGCACCTTCCACTTTTGAGCAGTTATTAACTCTTCTATGTGATGCTCGGAGTAAAAATTTAGCTTTAATATATTACTTGGTGAAGAATAAAAGTGAGGTATGTTATCAAAGGTTCTTTAAGTGGTAAGGTGAGAAGTGTGAAGGATAATGTAAAGTCAAAAGCTTCATTTTAGATGCCGAAGATGCGAGTTTTAATATCTGTAAAAAGTTCTTTTAAGACTCTTTCATCTATGGATATTATTTCCTTTTAGGGCAGATCATTTGGAGAAGGGTTCAGCCACTAAAGTTTACTCATGAGTTAACAAGGGATATTAGAGCTAAGTGTCAGGAAAAAATGATAATGGATTCGAGTTTCATACAACCCTACGATGTCCTTAGCGTAGCTACAAGACTTAAGACATGGCTTATTTTCTAACAATTATGGGATATCTTAAAACTTTTTGAATGATTTCAAGGAGAATATCTAAACTCATCATCTTACAAACAAGAATATCTGATTTTGGAACTGTTATGGAAGAGTAATATATGATTCAAGAACTACGAATAGGATTAAAGGGTTGCATAGACATCTTAATAACCTGTTCAGAAAAAAAACAGACTTCCATCTTTCAAAACAGACAGGAAATTGTTAATAAGCATTCTTTAACAGAGTATACTTTACTTTAGTCCTTACATTCTAGACTACAAACAAAGTATAATGATGAACTTTAAACAATACTAGACGAGTATAGCTCTTATTATGGTGTAGATTTCCTAAATATTTGTGCTTACACACAACTGGAAGATGTATTCAAACTATCATTTTGTTTTTCCACCTCTCAAAAATTCAGTCGTATAATTTTACGCTTAGCGATTAATTATTTTATTGAATAATGATTTTCATAGAAAGAAGAAACAAAACTCTATGTGATTTGATGTATTCGAAATAAGTCACAAAGATAGATAAATCTTATTTTAAATTTACACAAGTTTCCAAGAGATAATACAATTAAATTCATGTTTATTATACTATATACTAAGGATTTTTAAGAATCGAAGCTGCATGCGGGTTGAACGGCGTTTTTTTTAATTAATTGGCGTTTTTAAAAATTTTTAAGGCAAACTTTTTACGGTTCAAAATTCGTAATTAGAAATCATGAATCCCGAAAATCTTAACACAGATGAAGAGTTGAGAATTTTAAACTACTCGAAAGCCTTTATTTTACAGAATATAATAACTCCATACGATGCTAATAACTTCTTGGCATGTTAAAGATCATTGCTAATACAAAGATATGAACGAAATGTAAGAATGGTACCCGAATCTCATACAAAAAACGTAAACATCAGTTGAAGGCTTTTACTGGACGTGTAATACAAGTTGTCGTTTTTACTGTAGCGTGAGAAAATATAGCTCTTTTCATGGCACTAGATTAAAAATGAAAAATATTTTTTTACTAATTAGTAAATACATAAAGTGGTTGTCGTTTGAAGAAATCGCTCATGAGCTTCAAATAGATCAAGGTAGTGTTTCTGTATATTTTAAAATGGTTAGAGAAGTGATTTATGATGACATGATGGCTATAAGTGTCAAGCTCGGTAAAATAAACCCAAACGGAACAAAAAATTAGTAAGGATGTTTAAAAGAAAATATAACCGTAGGCATGAAACTGGGGGAAAATGGTATGTCGGAGGAGTAGAAAGAGGCTAAAAAAGCGTTTATAGCTCTTTTAGAGAAAGGAAATACGGATAAAATAAAATGAATGATTTATAATCATATATTGCCGGGAACTACCATTATCGCGCATAAAAGGAGAGCCTATTCTATGGCATGTAGAGATTGCCAGATTTTGAACACAAAAGTGTCAACCATTCCATCAATTTTGTAGATAAAATCGGCCCAAGTGTTCATAAACAATCAATTAAAGGCCTTTGGAGTTACTTGAAGAGATTATTACGATAAAGAGTAGGAATATCACAAGTCTAGTATTCAGAATATCTTATTCAGTTTCTATGGGAGTATAAATTCGAAAGAACGAAACGCTTCAACCAACTATTAAGTTTTTTGCAAATAAAATGATTTTTTTTACTCTTTTTAATTATATTTTCAAAAGCGCCAATTAATCCAAGCGATGTTTAACCCGCATGCGCCGAGTTGGGTTCCTTAACAAGGAGCTTGGATATTCGAATAAAAGATACTTTTATTAGGCTAAAGTACAGAATAAGGGCCCCCAATCGGGAATTTATGGTAAATTTATAATGGCGGGTATTGATTATAACATTGATAATATTGATACATTAAAATTAGTTGATTTTGGTCATATAGTATCAAACACATCATACATTATAAATTTTTTGCAAAAATTAAACCTATTGCCATAAATTAAAAGTTGCCCAAGTTGTCATTTGAATATGTACATTCAAAAATATTCTTCAAACATAGATGAACACATATTCCGATGCTCGCAATGCAAGCGAAGGATATCATTAAGAAATGGAACATTCTTCGAGGGTTCAAAATTAAGTTTGTATCAAATTTTTTTTATTTTATATTGTGAAAGTAAGAATATTTATATGGATTATGAGGAACTTAGCAATCAAATAAATATAAGATCTCGCTCAACAATATGCGATTGGAAGAACTTTGTACGCGAAATTTATATTGACCATTTAATTATTTTCGGGCAAAAAATAGGTGGACCTCATAAAATCGTACAAATTGACGAATCCCGTATCACAAAAAGAAAATACAACATAGGAAGAATTTTAGTTAACGAAAACGTATATATTGTTGGTGGGGTCAACGAAGAGGAAAAAGTGTTCATGGTCCTAGCTGTTTTGAGAAATAAAGCCACATTGAATAAAATAATTAATTACAATGTACATAAAGAGTCAATCATACGTACCGATCTGTGGGGTGGATACAATTATCTTGCTGATCACGGATACTACCATTAAACAGTAAATAATTCAAGAAATTTTGTTTCCGAGGATGGCGTGCAAACAAATAAGATTGAAGCTATCTGGGGAGCAGTCAAAAGGAAATATAGGTATATAACGAAAAAAAGTCCAGAACTAATGTATTCCTACATTGCCAAATATATTTTTGAAAGAAAGTTCAATAATAACGAAAGATTGTCTGAAATGATCAAGATAATTAATTCTAAATATTTACATTATTAGCAATCGCGTTAGAGGGTTAAATTAGTTTAAGCAATAAATTTTTTACTTCAATATTTTAATGTATCAATATTATAATCAATACCCGCCATTATAAATTTACCGAAAATTCCCGATTTGGGGCCCTTATTCTGTACTTTAGCCCTTTTATTAATTCTTTAAAATGTTTATAAAAACAAAATATTGAGAACTCTGGATCAGTGAAAATTTATTTAACAAAAAAATGAACCATAATGAAAATAAACGAATTTGAAGATTATGTTAAAAAATCAAGTGCTGAAGAATTATTAAACTACTGTCACCATATAAACTTACTCAGACACGAACTCAAATATTCAACTTGTAAACTATCAATGAAAATTGAAAAATAGAGTTTTTGAGTAGAAAAATACTGTTGGTTGTGTTAAAACAAAGAAAATTTACAAAAATATAACAATAACTTCTATACTAGCAAATTCATTTTTTATTGATTTAAATGGAAGTTTTTCCGTGTTAGCCTGAGGATTTTAGCTACAATAGATGGAAAGCAGCCTGATTATATTATTATTATCACTTTTGGAATAAGTAGGCCAGCCTACCCAAAGATTGTTAATTAATTAATATTTTTAATAAAAAAAGATAATAAAGAAATGCACAAATTGGCAGGATTTAAAAAATTGTCTACTTTGACGAGACTATTCTAAATTATAAGTGCAAAACTAACGCGATATGCATTGTTGAGTGTAATAAAATGATCGGAGCTATTGAAAATGTGTGGGCTGAAGTGATCTCGGACAAGAAATAGCCTACACTTGTTCCAATTATCAGTAAACATGTTCAAGAATTTTCAACTATTCACACCGATTAACTTAAAATTTATCTTGCATTGAGTAAAATAAACTTTACTCACTTTACAGTTTGTCTTAAGTATACATTCCTCTATTTTATAATGAACCTACATACTTAAGCAGTTGATATTTTCAACGATCAACCAAAATATCAAATAAAGTTGAGAAAAGGAATAAAAACCAATTTTAGATGCGATTTTTGGACTGAATTTGTTTGGCTTTGAAATAACAAGTTTGATTTACTGAAAAACCTAATTCTTTTTATTAAATTTTATTGATTTTTTTTAGTATTTAATTTTCAGTGATCCCAACTTTAATAGCTTCTTAATATGAGTAAAAATAATATATTATTTATATATTTTCCATAAACCTTATATCTTTTAAACTATTTATAATTTATTTAATCTTAGCAAAACTTATAATAGAATTTTTTGATATAATAAAATTGAATTTAAAAAATTTCATAAGGCGTTTTTCATTATTATATAAAAATTTTATAAAATTAGCATTTTTATTTTTGAGAGTAAATTATATTTCCTTATTTATGTATATTTATTAGAAAAAATTTAAAAAATATTATTTGGATAATTTCTTAAATAAACAATAATAATTTTATTATATTTCATATTGTAAAAGTTTATAATAAATCAAATGAAATAACTAATATTTTCTTATCTGATTATTAAGTTTTGTTCTTTGATCGATTTAATTAGGGTAAATGGTCTTTTTGTATTTTTATAATTTAAAAATAATGTTGATTACTTGAAATTATTTTATAAAATAATTGAGAGAATCTTTAAATTTTCTTTTTTAAGTAACTAAAAAATTAAAATATTTGTATTTATGGTTTAAAAATGTGAATATAAAATATTCATGATAATATATCAATATCTATAGATTATTTAAATTGGTAAAAAATAAGTTGCAATTTAGATAATATTAGAAAATTTAATAATATCATTTTTCAACTTATAAATCTTAATGTTATAAAATAAGTTAAATTTTACATTTTTATAAGTTTTGGGAGAATTTCGGAACATTTACAAAAAGGCGCCATATGGCGTTTTTTTAACTGATAAAAGTTATTTGGAAATGGAACGATAAGAATAATTTGTTTTATGAAATTCTTAATTTAATTTAATTAAAAATAAAATTAATTTCTTGGCGCTTTTTTTGACTGTAAGAGATTTTGGCATTTTTTTAACTGATCCAGAATTTATATTATTCTTAGTTGTTAAACTTTTAATATATGTAATTGAACTTTGTTTGAAATAATTCATTATCTTTTTGAAAATTTTTATAAAACAATATTTAAATCTGATTTCTACACATATTTTAATAATAAATGCAACAACAGATAAACACTCATTTAATGCATCAAAAATATTAAATATATTAAGTTTTTAATCAAAAATAGTTTATATATTAAATTCTTTTAATTTTTAACTAAAAATATCAATATCAGGATATGTAAATTTCTTAGAACAATAACAAATCATAAATATAACCTCATTTAATTATTAAAATGAGGTTGTAATAAAAATTTGGATTGTTTTATGTTAAGGTATCCATTTTTTTATAAAATAATAAGTTGCTTGATTAAGAATTCATTTATTTCTTTACATAAATTGAAATTTAAAAAAAACATCTGGTTGATGCAAAATAACAATTAATAATACGTTCATTTAAATTTTTTAAGAATTCAAAAACAGCAAATAAAAGGTTTTTATTAAAAACAAAATTTTCTTAAAAATTTATAAGTTTCATCAACAAAAATTATAATTTTAATATAACCTAAATTTAAATATTTTTTATGCCTTTAAATGTTTGATTTTGTTGATTAATTTAGTAACAAGATTTTTTTATATTGGATATTTAGAAATTTAAAACAACAATCTTTAAAAATATAATAATTATAACCTAATCTGTTCCAAATTCTGATAAATAAAAAAATATCCATATTTAAGAAATTTTTTCTTATCGTTTGAATGTTGATCTATTATCTGTTTCTTTAAACTTTTATAAGACTATATAATAAGTAATCAAGAATCTTGAGTCTGAATTTCAAAAAATTCAATATTAGTTATAATAAGTTAAAGCTATA
Organism: Ceratonova shasta; assembly: GCA_918559645.1. Taxonomy (NCBI): domain Eukaryota; kingdom Metazoa; phylum Cnidaria; class Myxozoa; order Bivalvulida; family Ceratomyxidae; genus Ceratonova; species Ceratonova shasta. Next base: position 19,243 of record CAKKLC010000078.1, on the reverse strand, counting down.
CTATACATTATAACAATAGTATGACTCACATTATGATAACATAATTCTCTATTTAAGCATGAAATATTTTTTTGTGAATGTAATTGTTATTTAAAAACTGGAAAATTTTAGAAACAACGGGAAACAGTAATACGAAATATTAACTCTTTTTTATAACAATATTTTGAAAAAAAAATAGTTTTTTTTAATTTTTAAAGTATGAAAATTATTATATTTTTGATTTATTGACATTAAAACTTAGAGAAGAATATAATATAAAACTATTAATATTATTATATAAATTACTTTTTGTGGAATAAATTATAACATGAAAATTCAAAATTTTATATTATAGGCTCTGGTAAGTTATATAGATATCTATATTTGTAATACTTATATAACAAATATTTAGAAAATTTATTAACTTTTATTTGAAAATACATCAAAACTTTTTATTATATCTATGAAAATTAAAAAACTATATGGTTTTTGATTTTATAGGACAGTAAATTAAAAATTATTAGAACCAAGACTTGATTAAGAATGATTAAAATATTAAAGATGATCTAAATTTTTCTAATTATGATGCAATTTTGCCAGTTATTAGTTCTTTATAATTTTGTTAACAAGTATATTTTGGACACTAATTTAATATTATAACTTTAATTTTATGATTTTAATTATAAATAAATATAAAGTATCTACATTAAAGAGGGTTTCATAACCCATTTTGTTCACTTTGGGATAACAAATATAAATAAATACTATGTTTCATTTACATATATGTATATTTTACTAGATTGATTTAAATATCTAGTTAATTTATACTTTTAAAATTGTTATAAATTAATAACGTATAATATATGGGTGCTTTTATGACATTGAATTTTATAATAGTTTATGAATAGCTGTAAGCAACAAAGCTAATTCCAGCAACATATCAAAAGATATATTTTTCTTAGAAAAGTTAAATTTTATGAAATTAAATATATGATTTTTAATTGAATTGAATTTATAGAAATTCTTAAATTTAGAAAATAAATCATTTTTATGTATGACAAGATAAATTAATAAAAAGTAAAAAACTCCTAGCCTATGATTTACTTTAAAATTAATTTAAATATTTTGATATATTTTATGCAAAATATTTAGCTAATCAGAAATCGTTTTCCATTTATTTTTTTGCTTCTTAAACTCTTTTTCTAACTCTTAAAGTATCTTGTTTACGGTTCTTTAAATAAAATATTTCCCAGATAATGCTATTTCTCAATTATTTTCAAGTTGATCTGCAACAAAATAGTAAAATATCGTAAAAATAGATTTTTATTGAGCACCTAAAATTATAATTGAATGTGCATAAATCTTTATTACTTTTTTTGATACATTAACTTAAAATCCTCCATATAAAGAAACTTTATTACTTTATTACTATATTACTTTATTCTTTCATTTCTAATTTCTTTTGTCAACCAAATTTTGATTAAATTTTTAACAGTAATTCTTGCCTGAGATTATGACTTTAATAATAGTTGGCAATTAATTTGGTGCCTTCTTCAAAGAGTATAGTACTAGTTATCTTCGTTCAAGTTACACCAATCTAAATTATAATAATGTACCTGAAACGGTGATATTATCACATTAGTAAACTTTTTTGAAACTAGATTTTCTTTTTTGAAAAGTTGGTCTTTTTGATTATTACTTGGTCTGAGAAAAACAATTGCCTTTTTATTTGTTAAGTAAATGTTTTATTAATATATCTTATTATGAAATATTTAAATTAAATCACAAATATGTTGTAAGCTTTTCAACCTGAGATTATAATTAAGCATCTTCCTGTATATATGCAAAGATTTTTTTGCTGTAAATCTTTCTTTTCAATAAATCGAACTGATGACTGCAGTATGCCGATTTTTTCATCTTAGTTCCTACCGGGTTTTATGATTTTGAGGATAATAATCTTGAAATCAGATAAACTTACTCACTAATCCAATGTTTTGTTATGTCCTAAGATACTAAAAATACTCAGTTCCTGGTTTACTTCCCATGTAGGTGTTGTAAAATTTGTTCAAGCCGACTGACACTTACTATGAGTCAGATTTTAATTGGAAACTTAGGTACTATTTTCTTAGAACCGTATTGATTTTCAAATTTTTTTGTAGAAAAATGAGTTTTTTGGGTGATTTTTATCATCATAGGAACAAAATCATAAAAATGGAGACCACTTTTAAAATTTTTAAATTCAAAATCTTATATTGGAATTAAAAAATTTTAAATAAAGAACTCATATAGATAAATATTTTTATAAATCAGTAAATTAATTAATTCAATATGGGCATACTTAAACTAGTTTTACGTGAATAAATTGCAATTTTGGAGATATTGGCACTTTTATTGGCTATCCTGTTTATTTTAATATAACAATAACCAAGTTTATTTCTTCAATATAATTAAAAAAAATATAAATAATTTTATTTAATGAATTCCGTTGATATTTGATATAAAAACTAAATCAAGTAGATTGAACCGATCAAGTGAAGAATTTTGCCCAGAATTACACAAGTTGAGATTTCGCCCTAAGCCCTAAAAATAAATATTTTATAAAAAAATTAGATAAAAAATATAAATAAAATATTTAATAAAAAATATTATTGAAATACGAAATTTATTAGATTTTATTTGTGTCAAAGTGCTTTCTGATAAGGTCAATTATTTTTTAAAATGGATCCAATATACATTATCCCTTTACATATACTCACAAAGATAAGACTGTAATAAATCCTTTTTAATAACTTTCATTTCTTAATTACTATGTTTTTGTTTCACCCAATACGAATCGACTAATAGGGTATGTACTGTGGCTATAGCCTTAATAAAGTGTAGCCAGACGTTAAATTTCAAATGAATAAAATTAAGATCCATTGATATATTATTATAACTAGTCCATTCATCACTGTAAATTACAATCCCGGATAAACATATATGTCTTATGATTGGAATGAGTGTTGCAGCTGAACGTTTTGGAACAACAGTAATATATACTTTGGCTGAAGTAAAAATTGTGTTACCAACCTGAATACCCATATCTGGACATCTGAAGCTCTTCCCTTATTGTTTTTGGGCTTGTGACAAAATAAACTTTCATCGTTTTGCACTCTTACACTGTCCCTACCTAATCTTATTGGATTTTGAATCAAATATTTTTCACAACACTTTCTTAATTAGGCGTTAGATTTTATACAAGTGTTTTTCGACATACTCAATTACTTTCTAGCATCATAAATTTGCTCCTCCTTCGAAAAGCTGTAAATTAATTCACGCAATTTTTTGAATTACAAATTAGAATTGGAAAAATATTTTTAGAACGTATGGTACTGGTTTTTTTATATTTTAGACAGTTCTTATTCATATATTGAAAACTTGTCCGTCTTGTATTTTATTACAAACAAATAATCCCATTGCAGAAGAACAAATAAAATAACGAAGATTGTTTTTTAGAAACCCCTTCTGAATAAAGAAATACCTATAAAGCTGTTGTCAAATGTTAGCAAGGTTCAATAAAAATTTCTCATATTCAGTTGGCATTTTTAAAGGGTTTATTTTGATTATTTTTTATTATACAAGTAAATAATTTCCCCCTGGGTAAATTGTTCACTTGATCCGATTGAACTTGTTCAAATCAATAATTTAGGATAGTAATATTGTAAAAAGACTATTTAACATTTATAAAAATATGCAAGCTTCTGTGTCATTTGAAAGTATTAGGTTATTTTTTTGGAACTTTTTAAAATTATTTATATGAACAAGAATCTATTCAAGTTTTAATTAAGATAACTTACCATTTCAATGTATTTTATCTAATATTTCGATTTCTAAATGAATTTTTATGTACATTTAGTTCAAGAAAGTCCAGATACTATATTTTATTATGGTTTTATAAATTTTCTTTTAATTTCATTCTAGTTTTTTATGTTTTGTTTAATATTAGATCATTTAAAAAAAATACTATTTAACAAGAGCACGGGACCAATTTTTCATATACATACGTAATGAATGAATTTTAAAAAAGTTGTTTATTTTCAGTTAAAATAAACCTCACGATGATATAGATATTTTTTATATTGAAGCAAAGAAAAGAGTTTAAGGCATTTTGAAGATTCAAAACAAATAGATTGTAAATAAACTTTTTTAAGATTAAAAAAAACTCATATTCGTGAATTTTGTTTTTCAATAGCATAATTTTAAATAAGTTTAAGATTTAAAATAAATATTGAATATCGTGAAACAATCTAAAATATTTACTAGTGTATCAAGAATCATTTTTCTATGTAAAAATTAATTATATATTAAGATAACATTTTAAAGGATAGAAAAAAAGTAAAATCATTATCATAACTATCATTAAAATTTAATACTTATGATATTTAAAGAATCATTATAAAATTGTTAATTTAATATTTTTATATGATTTATAATTTTAGATTATTTAATAACTTTATGGAAGTATCAGGCTTGAAATAAGTAATAGATAGCAATAAGATATATTCTTATTAATTAAAAATTTGAAAATAAAAAGTTTGAATCATTTCAAAAATTGTATATTAAAACTAATTAAAAACCCATAAATTATTATAAATCTAATGATTTAAGTGATTATATATTGAGTTATCATGGATATTAAATATTAAATTAAAAAATTTTATTGCTTTAATTATATTTAATGATTTTTCTTCTGTTACACACATTATCACTTATTTTATAAACCTTTTAGACAAAATGTAATTACATATCCAGTTTTAAGACATTGCTTTAAAAATATCTACCGAAAACAGGTGTCTTAAATTTATTACTCAATAATGATTATTAAATCTGATTCATATTTTTAATTAAAAAATAGACCTGAAAATCTTTTTCTTAAAAAAGTATATTTCAAAATAATTAATTACTGATAGAAGTTTATTTGGTAAAAAATATCATCAGATGAAAATAAGGTCTTATGTAAAAGTTATAAACTCTCAATATTAAAATTAGGTGGTTTTAACTTTCAATGTAAAATTGAAAAGATTATTATCATAATAAAAGTATGGAAAAATCAAAACATTCAATATATTCCAGTAAATATCAATTTGTAATGGTGAATATATTTGTTATGAAACAGGTCAACAGTATTAAAATATTAATTATATTAACATATTAAAAGTTTTATAAATTAAAAAATCTTTTAATACTTTATATGAATAAATAAGAAGATTTGTAAGCATTGGATAATTTAAGAAGAAAGATGATGAAGAACTGATATTTAATCTGAATAATTCCTAAAATATTAGTGATGAATGAAATGATTGGTTGAATATTTAAATTTCCTTGTATGATGACTTTTAAATTATTTTTTGTGAAATTGGTTAATAATTTACCCTAAAATCTCGAATATAAGCCGCATTTTGTATAAAGCGCACCCCGAATTTATAATAAAATCTTTTTTGTTCGTATAAGCCGCGGCTTATATACGAGATTTTAGGGTGATTTGATAACTTGTATAAGCCGCACCGAACTTTTCAAAAATAACATCTTTTTTGTTCGTATAAGCCCCACCGAATTTTTCAAAAATAAAATCTTTTTTGTTCGTATAAGCCGCACCGAACTTTTCAAAAATAAAATCTTTTTTGTCCGTATAAGCCGCACCAAATTTTTCAAAAATAAAATCTTTTTTGTTCGTATAACCCGCGACTTATATAAGAGATTTTAGGGTAATTTGATATCATGTATAAGCCGCACCGAACTTTTTAAAATTAAAATCATCTTTCTTTCTCATATAAGCCGCGGCTTATATAAGAGGTTTTAGGGTAAGAATGTTTAGACGTAAACCGTTTTTTGCAATTAATAAAAAAAAATTTGCGCAATTTATAAAAATTGTATAATATTTATTAAAATCATTTATTTAGCTTCCATTTTGTAATTTTATTCAAAAATAGAAAATATTCATCTTCTTCTTTAAACAAAATTGAATTTTTAATAACATTTCTCAATTGCTCATATTGTTCACATTGTTTTTTATCCTAACTAAATATTCAGCTTTTCCTACGATTCAGTTCTAGCCTAACTAATTCTTTTTCTGCCTGTAAAACATGTAATAATCTCGCTATATTGGGTGTGATACTTGATTTCTTACATTTATAGTTCTGTGCTATGCTTCGACTGCATTTGTTGTTCTTGGAATCTTTAACAATACTCTTTCATGAGCAGACCAATATTTTGTGGGAAATCTGGGTGACTTGGTTACTACATTTAATTCATCCAAGGTTCCAATATACGTTGATTGAAAATAATCAAGAAATTTAATAATATTTTCATTTCCCTCGATAATAAATATTTTTCAATTAATTTTTTATATGCTTTTGAAACATTATCTGGATGAAAAAATGCTAAGTTCAAAATACTTCGTATAAAAAAGTTAAAAGAAGTATCGGTTTTATATAAGTTTTGTAATCCATAGATTTAGATTTTTTTATAAATTGATTGATTGAAATGAAATATGCAAAAATTAATTTTACAATGATCAAAAATCATCATAACTGCATTAAAAATGGATGTTTCAAAATCTGTTATAATATTTCTAGGTCTTAAATTCAAATGTTCATATAAATATCGCAAAACGCTATAATAAGATTGTTCAGTCTTGTTCGATAAAAACACAAATATAACGGGCACGATTTTTCCAAGAATAAATGAATGGATTGAAAAAATTTGGTAGAACTCTCGAGGGCAGGATCTGAATTTTCCATTCATGCATAAGGTATGCAAGTCTTTAACAAATAAAACTATATAATCCGAGTAGAAAACAATTAATCGGTTTTTATCCTCCATACCACTATCATATCACAAAAATTGTTGACCACTAAATGTTTTTGAAGAATCGGTGGTATGTCTTTAATTAAGGGAATATAATTATTTTTCAACAATGCACGCTCTTTGGTAATATAATCTCACATGTGAGTAAATCGAGGTAATTTTTTCTGATCATTGTCTGATAACGCTGCTGTAATTTCTGTTACTATCGAAATGCTGCAATCCAGTGTTTCATTTGCTTTCTTTTTCAATTTTTCTCTTACTTCTGCTCTTTAATATCTTTGTGTTCTCAGAGTATAGCTATGTTGCTGTGACTGTATAATTGTATTTTGGTGATTAAGTGTTAAAGATCCTTTACAGTTTTTTTCACAGTTTCTAAATTTCTTTTTATGTTCATTTTACTAGGATAAACGGTAGCTATTATCTTCGTTTTTTATATTAGTCTTGTTTTTTTTTGTTTTATGAAATTCCATTTGGGTAATATTAAATAAAAAAATTAAATTAAACGCGCAAAATTTATTTTTAAATTTGCGCAAAAAACGGCCAGTCTTGTTTAGTTAATAGTGAAAATACAACCGATTTTTTAAAAATTTTTTATCTTATCAAGCTATTACTTGTTGAATGGATGAAATTGATGATTAATTAAGAAATTAAATGCTAAAGATATTATGTACGCCCAATCTGTTTAATAAAGAATTATCTTGAAAAATCCCACAAATAGCATTTTATTACCATTTAGGGATTCAATATTATAAAAATATTAGATCGAAATCGTTTTATTAGTGATAAGTAGATTTTTGTCTAAAATGTAATATCTAAGAGTTTTAGGAGGAAATTTACTTACAGGATGAAATGAACAATTTTTTTTTGAAAATCATATAAATAATATCTTATTAAATTAGTATTTTACTAATAAACTTGAAAATTTAATTAAAAATCCTTATAAAATAAGTTATCATAAATTTAATTATCAGAATGTAATTCTTAAGGTAAGTTAGGTTAAATGATAAATAATTCATAGATATCTTGTATTTAACAATTAAATTATACTATAAATGAATTAAAGATTTTGTTGGAAAAATAAAAAAAATATTATATTTAACTTATTGGAATAAGATTAATGTAATTATATATAGTAATGTAAGAAAAATTTTAACGTCGAACAATAATGAATAGGGTTATGATTTACCTAATACATACATTAAATTATGATAACAATGTTATTTAAAATATAAATAGATTCCTAATAATATATAATTGACTTGTGCTTTTTATATAAAGGATGAAATTGAACGTAACTATTAAGTAAAAAAAATAATTATATTTGATCATGTTATTGTAAAAATGAGATATTAAGGTAATGTGAATTTTCACTAATGAATTAATCAACTTAAAACCAGATTCCAAGATTAATAGAAACCATTTTTTTTAATTATTTCTATCTTTATTATGTGAAGATATTAACAAAATTTTTATAAAATTGTAAATAAAATTTTGTGTTGAGCACTTAAGAGAAAGATACCATTCGGTAAAAATTTGAAATTAAAAAAAAATAATGTACACTATATCAACATTATTCAATTATTGTTTAATTATCTGGAAACATATTTCTAAAAAAAAATTTTAGTAGTATGATTGATATAAGATGATAAGAGTTAGCTTGAATCAGTCGTTTAAATTTAAAGGTTTATTTTAATGGAGTATCGACTTTATAAAATATAAATAAATTTAGATCCACTATTAAAAATTAAATGTCTGTATAAAATTATTGATAAATTTGTAACATTTAAGATATGTAATTTATTTTTGTTTTACGTAATTATATAGAATTAAAAAAGCTTTTTATGATGAGTTATAATGTTTCATTTTATAATTTGATGTGTAAAATTATCAATTTATTTTATTCTTATAGATCTATATTTAAAGATATATTTTTGAATGATCTATAAAAAGAAAAATGTTTTTGATAAAAGTATCTAAAATGTGTAAATAAAGAAATCTTGAATAAATAATTAAGAAAAGTAAACTAGTATTCATTTATATTACTTATCTAATTATATTAACAAAATTGCAACTGTATCTAATATTTTACTTTTATGGTAAACCATTTATATTCCAGAGATGACTTCAAACCAAATTTTACCTGAAATAAAAATTTGGTTATTAAATAAGTTAATGATATTTGACGTAAATTATACAAAATTTGATATTCAATATGTATGATATGATAAATAAAAGGGAATAGTTCCTAATCGATCCTTATTAAAATGATTAATAAGGTTAAATCTATAACTAGAATTTATTTTAATTTATAAGGATGATATTGTCAGTTAAAAGTATATATGTTAAAACATCTTATACTAATTTCTGTAATTATAAAAGGTATTTTTTTTTATATAATCGTGATTAGATAAATTTTAAAGATTAAAAAAATAAATGGTACTTAAGTCCGCCACCAAATTTATTTTTTTAAATCGTTTAAATTTAAAGTAAAAAATTAACGAAGAAACTCTTATACATTCATAAAGTATATTTAATACAGATTTTACATAATTTTATAATATCATTTGTTGTTTTACAAGCTTCACTCAATCAAATTTGAAATAGAAATGATACAGTTCTGATTATTTGAGCAATCATCAAAAATTTAGTTTTCAATATAATGTATTATTTTCGAATATGATTTTTTAGATATTTCCGCTTTTTATCTATAATAAAATAAAATTTTCAGTTAAGTTGTAATTTTAAATAATTTTATTTACATTTTATATATATTTGTATTTTTTTACTGGGTTATAATAGAGACAAAATAACAATTTCAAATTTATTTTTTATTCCAAAAACAACCCTAACTTTTAAGTTTTGAATCTTGTTAAAAATTATATTTTTTATTAAATTAGTAGAAATGTAATTAATAAATCTGAATTTTTTAACAGATGAATTTATTGTTTTATCAAATATATCAAAGAAATTGAAATATACTAATATTAATTTGCAATGGAAAAATATAACTTGCATAATATTACCATATGATTTAATAATACTACAATAAAGAGACAAAAATGATCTTCATAATTAAATGGGTATCACTCCTTAATAATATGGTTTAAAAATAAGAAAATATTTTATACTACCTAATTTTGATCTTCTGGGTTGACTAATGATTTATTGTTTTTCCTCCTGTATTCATAAAAAAATTTATATTTGAAGATTTATATATTATATAATGTAATTATTTTTAATTTTGGGTTTGCTTTAATAAATATTTTTTATAATTGGAAATTTTGAGAAACAATTTTTTGGAATTATTTTTATCCAACAAATTTAATGGCCAAATGTTTTCTATAATTTATTCAATTAATAATCTTTTTTGACAATAAGAAAACTTGAGGTTTTATTTAATTATTTAATTAAAAAAATTGTTACTGGTTCCATTTTTAAAATATTTCCTATTACATTATGCTTTAAAGAACCATATTTTAAAAAATTGGATTATCTATAACAATTCTAAAGTTTGATAAATTATGTATTAAATGTGATATGATATATTAATAAATTAGAAAACTATTTAATTACAATAAATATGATATTTGATAAAAAAAATCTAAAAATTATTTTTAATATATAAATTTATAAGAATCAAATATAAATTTTAATATAAACGAGTTTTAATAAAATAATTTATCAGCATCAAAAATGCCAAATAATATGAGAAAAAATTGGAATGATAAAAAAAATGTCCATTTTTATTTTATAAAAATAATTTATCAGCATCAAAAATGCCGACTAATATGAGAAAAAATTGGAATGATAAAAAAATGTCAATTTAGATATTAATAAAATAATTTATCAGCATCAAAAATGCCAATTAATATGAGAAAAAATTGGAATGATAAAAAAATGTCAATTTAGATTTTATAAAAATAATTTATCAGCATCAAAAATGCCGACTAATATGAGAAAAAATTGGAATGATAAAAAAAATGTCCATTTTTATTTTATAAAAATAATTTATCAGCATCAAAAATGCCGACTAATATGAGAAAAAATTGGAATGATAAAAAAATGTCAATTTAGATATTAATAAAATAATTTATCAGCATCAAAAATGCCAATTAATATGAGAAAAAATTGGAATGATAAAAAAATGTCAATTTAGATTTTATAAAAATAATTTATCAGCATCAAAAATGCCGACTAAAATGAGAAAAAATTGGAATGATAAAAAAAATGTCAATTAAGATTTTATAAAAATAATTTATCAGCATCAAAAATGCCGACTAATATGAGAAAAAATTGGAATGATAAAAAAATGTCGATTTAGATTTTATAAAATAATTTATCAGGATTAAATATCAATTTATATGAAAAAATGTTAAATAAAAATTATTTTAATAATTAGAATAAAAAAATATGTATTAGTATTGTGTATCAACTGATATGAACAAAATTGGAATAAAAATAATAACCTTAAGAATAAATTATGTATTGGTATTCAATATGTATTCAATTAAAAGAATATCTATTTAAATAATTAAATAAATTAATTTTTAAGTTTCAATTATCAGGTAAGTAGAAAAAATTTTAAATAAAAATTATTTTAATAGTTATAATAAAAAATATTTAAAGCGTTAAACATTAATTAATATGCGACAATTAAAAATAATTTAAAGTATAATAAATTAAATAATTATTAGCACCAGATTCCAATAAATTAGAAAAAATTTTAAATAAAAATTATTTTAATAATCAAATAATTTATTAGTGTGGAATATTAATTAATATTCGATAATTTAAAACAAGATAAAGAAATGCAATTTAAATAATTAATAAAATTAATTTATTATTATAAAATATCAATTAAATAAAACAATAATTAAATAAAAATGTTGTCAATTTTATAATAAAACATATATTTATTAGAAACAAATTTTGATTAATATAAAAGAATTTCAATTCAAATAGTTAATAATAAATAAAATTATATTAATATTTATAATAAACAGATAATAATTATAAACAAATATTAATATAAGATGTTTAAAAAAATTTCAATTTAAATAATTAATAAAATTTTATCAACATTTATAAGAAACAAATATTTATCAGAAACAAATATTAATTAAAAGAATTTAATTTTAAATATTTAATAAAATTAAATCAATATTTATAATAAACAAATATTTATTAGAAACAAATATTAATTAATATACAATATTTTAAAGAATTTGAATTTAAATAATTAATAAAATTAATTTGACATCAAATATCAATTAAATAGAAAAATTATACCAATATTTATAATAACAAATATTTATTACAAAAAAATATTAATTAATTTAAAATAATTTCAATTTTAATAATTAACAAAATTATATAAATATTTATAATAAACAAATATTTATTAGAACAAAATATTAATTACTATAGAATAATTTCAATTTAAATTATTAACAAAATTAATTTAATAGCATTAAATAACAGTTACAGGGTATCGAAATTTTATAGACCCGTCATTGCAATTTTATAGACCCGTCATTGCAATTTTATATACCCGTCATTGCAATTTATATACCCGTCATTGCACTTTTATATACCCGTCATTGCAATTT